>JARBEQ010070835.1:2424-14586 GCA_030265355.1 Tritonia tetraquetra | reverse complement strand
GCACTGTTAATTGATGGTAGGAGCGCATGTAGTTCGTTTCTGACGACATCATTTTTTATGTTTCCACGAGTGGTTAATGTACGTTTAACGGGTCCAATATTTTGATGGTACTTGTTCCAAGCTAGATCAGCAAAGATGACAAAGTGATCAGAAAGTAATTTATCCGTCACCGATATATTTTTGACATGATTATTATTACTGTCACAGATGACCCAGTCTAAGGTGTGGTTGGATGTGTGGGTAGGGGTGTTGACAAGTTGTATGAGGTCATTTTCATTAAGCATATCCTGTATGCATCTGACGGTCTTTGAATTAGGGCAATCAAAATGGAAATTAAAATCTCCTAATATTGTGAAAGGTGAATATATATATCATAAACTTCTGTACTTGGTTCTGGAAAAAAAATTCCCTACTGTAGTATACAACAATGCTCTCCATTGGAGTTTAGTGAATCCATCATATTTTTCTTTTGTTTTCCTCACATTTTAGCAGTCGAAGTCGCAGCTCATCATCAGATGCCGGTCGTTCTGTCAAATCATCCAAGTATCCTAATTTTGGTAAAAATCGCGGTCGTGGCAATAAAACCCTCCGTGGCAGGGGGAGAGGAGGCAAGTTTGGTGCAAAAGGAGAGACTCTGTCCCTTTCTACAAAAAAGAACAAAAAGAATAATAAGAAAAAGTAAGTAGTTGATGTTTGTGATGAGTAAGCCATTTTTATCCTTGTGCTGTTTATTTTTTGAGGCATTGATGGCCGAATGGATTGCACACACAACTGGTCAGTGAAGTCCAGCAACAATGGTCTTGGTTAGTACCTGGTCGGGTGACCAGTCATGAACACTATTACTCATCTGGCGTTGAACAAGAGGGGTAAGGAAATGTATAAACTTCCAAATGGGACAAAGCACAGGGATATAGAACGTTTCCACAACGCCCTTCTTCAGCTGACAGACAAAAAACACAGAACACATAACAAGGAAATGGGTAGAGAAATTTCCAACAATTCAATTAATGACCTGTCGCCAAGATAGGTAAAACCAAACTGACTGGGGAGGAAACAAAATTATTGTCCTCAGTGGTGTCCCATATAAATTTTTAATCTCTTTTGTCACTATTTACAGTCAGATAAGATTTGAAGTCGAAGATTATGATCCCTTGAAAGCTGCCCGCATGCAAGTTCGAGCGGCTCGGTTTGCTGGACAACTTGAGAAAGAGATGCCAAAACAGAAGATAACATTGACCATAAATAACACTGTGACAGGGGTGAGTTTTTATTTAAATCTACCTATCCGGTATATTTTTTTAACAAGATAGCTAATAATAAATAAGGGTGTCTTTTTAAATTGGTTTGCCAAGATTTTTATTTATCCTCCTACCCTTGATTTTGTTTTCTTAAGGGATATGTTCTGGGTGTTTATCTCTCTTCTCTAAATTTTAGATTGTGTTTGAGAATAATCCTTAAGATGAAACCTCATCTGTGGCAAATGTTGATCTTCATTTTTTTTTCCTTTTAATTCACAGATGGGCAGAGAGGATGACATGGATTTAGAAGAATTTACTGTTGTGGGTACTTGTAAAGATATTGAGAAGCCCTATTTACGCTTGACTGGGGTAAGTTTGTGTGATTGAAAACAGTTTTGAAAGGCATGATATTGAATGCTATCCCTGCTTATTGACATACCTAGAACATTTTTTTCAAATTTGGAATTAATTTGCTATCCCTATTATTGAGACCCATGACGGATTCCACAGAAAACGATGTGATAGCAAACGCAAAATTAATTTACGCTTATTATGTTTTTTAGCTTTCATTTTTGTCTCTTTTTTAAATTGATGAATGTTAACACTGTCAAAAAGCAGCAGCAATAGGGATTTTGTCATATTTTGATATTTACTACTGTTATTTAATGTTTATTTGTCTTCCATACTGCAAAATCAGACATACGCAATTTAATTGAATTTTTAAAAAATCAATGGAAGGTAAGTTTGTGGCCTGATTACATCCCTTAGAAGATGCTGCTGCTTGTGAAACTGTTATTGTTATCTATCAAAGTCTTGGTTTTCATGTAAATGTGGTGTCAGTTTCTGTGGAATCTGTCACATGCATTCTTTGTACTGTTTGCCTCTTTCTATAGGAGGTCATTCTAAAGAAGAATGCTAAATTAATCACATGTGTATTCCCATCACTGGAAAGTCTGGTGTTTTCTGAATACAAGACATGAGATGAGATCACATACATTAAATATTATTCTGATTTCCTTTTAAATGTTTTCAGTTTTACACAGTTTGTCTGCTTTTCTTTGTAATGTCATGCGACTTCTAATTCGAAAGGTAGTTCACTTAGATGACACATTTTTAAGATCATATTTTCTTGTAGGTTTCAAGATTATTTAGGTCAAATTTATAGTAATTAACAATACAATGTTTAAAATGCGTTGATGAGTTTGGGATGCCAATGATGATTAAGAGGTCATTTACAATTTACACTTATGACGATATTATTATAAAGAAATTGAAGGCCAATCGAATCCATAGAACATTATTATTAGAATTTGGAACTTAACTGCTCTCTATATTTATTAACACGCATGCATTCTTTGTACTGTTTGCCTCTTTCTATAGGAGGTCATTCTAAAGAAGAATGCTACATTAATCACATGTGTATTCCCATCACTGGAAAGTCTGGTGTTGTCTGAATACAAGACATGAGATGAGATCACATACATTAAATATTATTTTCCTTTTTTTTCAAAACTTTGAAGTTATCAGTTTGGCACTCTTTTTCTGCTTTTCTTTGCATATAAATTCTAAATACATAGATACATAGATTACATTTTTGCTGGTCATTTAAGAAAAAGACCTTGTAACATTCACCCAAAGTGGCAAATTCTCCAGTTCTTACAAAGCTTAGGAGGTGACCACAAGAGCGACATTAATTTGTTTATTAACCTTGCTTATGATTTATACTGCTCAGTGTAGTGCTCTATGGTGTCAATAAAGAGTTTAGTACACAGTGGGCTGATCACCTGCTCACCTGAAATTCTTTGATCCAGAGGATTTCCAACTCTTTGTTCAGCCCTGCTTGGTTGTTAGGGTGCCTGGATTTCTCTCGGGTATCTTGTGTCTTTTATGATTGAACATGGGGTTGACCCCAACACTGCTCTTCGGTATTAATGGAGTTTGATCAAACAAACAAACAACATCGCAGAATAAGAGTTAGATATAAGTAACTTTAAGGCATGGCTTGAACTGCAAAATTTCAGATATATGGTGGTATACAAAATATATATGTAAGTTGAAGCATTCACATTCTTTTTGTCGATTGTCAATGAAATGTCAGTTTTTAAAGGAATGGAAACAGTTTGAGATTGGTAGGTGGGCACTCAGTTGCTCTTCCATATGGTGGTGATTGTATGTAATTTTGAACTCTTATTATACACTGACTTTGTAGGCTCCAGACCCAAAACAGATTCGCCCAGTGGAAATATTAAGGAAATCATTGGCCACTATGCAGGAGAAATGGAAGGCTAAGGCTGATTACCGCCATGTTTGTGAACAGCTCAAATCTATTCGTCAAGATCTGACCGTAAGTTAAACTGAGCATTCAGTACTTTTAGTATAGAATCCATTGAGGTTTAAAGAGCTTTCAAGGAAGCAGTCAATTTTGGAAAGAATTGATATTTTTTTATGTCCATCAAGTTTGATATTTTATTGAAAAAGAATAGTTTATTTTCAGAGAGATTAGATTTGAATGAACTGTCGCATAAACAATAGTCCAATAATTTAGTTAGTACTTAGATGGGTGACCATCGGGGAGCACCATGTCCCCTTTTCCCGGCATTGTGTCTTTGGGTAAGACACTTTACTATGCTTACCTCACTCGACTCCGGTGTAAATATGTACACTGTCGAGGGTAGCAAATAATCTTGTCAGAATGCTAGTTCTGAAGCTCCTAACGGCAGGGGGGGAGTTGAGCAGGGTAATGATCTGCTGGGGGTAAAAAGTACATTGTAATGCGCATAGAGTATGACATGTGTGGATATGCGCCCTATAAATGCTAAGCTTTTAAAGTTAAAGAAATTAACAGTAACAACAGCATCTAATCCCTTGATAGCAGAATTATAAATATATCAAATCCCATTGGTTACATGGCAGAAACCGTAGAACCAACTATATATGTGTGGCTGGCTGTGTGCTATAGCAGCTTGACACAGTCGAGAGGTCAAAAGTTTGAGTACCGATTGGGTTCATTTTCGTAGGAACCTTTTATCTTTGCCAGCCGGTACCCAGGCAGAGGGTCAAGCATGTATTCCCAAACGTCGAAAGCGTAAAGCTGCTGAGTCGGGGAAAGAAGCAGTTAGGGGAAGTCTAATGCATTGTCATTAGACTTCTAAGAACAATAATAATAATTATGATATATAATGATAATAGTGATAATAATCTAAGAACAATAATAATTAAAATGATAATAGTAATACTAATAACGACAGTGGCGATGATGATGATAATGATAATATTGATAGTAATGATAAAATACGAGAAACTGCAGTCTTTTTTCTTTTCACTTCGGGCTGTGCAACTCACTACTCACTCGCTTGATCTTTAAGACATGGTGGCGAGGGGTTTCAAATTGGCACGCATAGCGTCACTGCTGCGCACTCCACTATTAATATTAGTGATACACGATAATTGCGTGTGTACGGGAAAAAGGTTATTTGGGATCTACTGGGGTCCCTACTTTGTTTGGATTACTAAAAGATGGATGCCCAACACAAAAGAAGGTGAATTCCCTCATCCCAAGTGTTTAAACTTGGTTCTATTATCAATGTGTTAATTTAAGTTGTTTTTTGTTTTTCTCAGGTCCAGGGGATTCGGGATGCGTTCACTGTGAGGGTGTATGAGACACATGCCAGAATTGCCATGGAGAAGGTTTGTACTTTGCACTGTTCTTGATTATATTCTTTGTTTTGTTAACTGATTAAACCTAGGCTTACTGAATTGTCTTATTGATATCTATAAGAAGTTTGGAAATTAGAGGATATGAATTGGATAATTTAGGAGGGGTACAGACAAGGATCCATTTGAAGTTGATTCAAATTTGATAGCAGCCTTTTCCGCTAATTTGACTATGGTTCTTTCAGTTGATTTGACTTATTACTTTTATGTCTATCCACAGGGAGACCACGAGGAGTTCAATCAGTGTCAAACACAAATCAAGCTCCTATACCACGAAGGACTCAGGGGCTGCGAGTTGGAGTTCAAGGCCTACAGGATACTCTATTATATTTACACATCAAATACGCTTGGTAATGAGAGTGGTGTTATTTTCCTTTTACGTGCGTACAGTTAACTGATTTTTAAAAAAACAAGTACCACTGAAGCATTTTTAGTTATAATTTTGTTAGTGTTGATATTGTTAGAAATGAGGAAATGATATACAAGTGATTGAAATAAACGTTTAGCTTAAAAAGATAATTAGTGTATGGGTGTTCACGTGGGTGATGTTTGTCTGTACACATGATGACTGTCTGTGGCCCGATAGTAGAATAATACCAAAACGACTTAGTGTTTTATGATTTTTCTCGCCAGAAAGGATGTATTGATTTTATGACACATTTGAATTTATTCTACTTTCACCATCAGATTATGTATGTATGTTTGTACTAAATCAAGTTTATTATTCTCTTTTTCAGATCTGACAACTGCCCTAGCAGCATTAACCCCAGAATGTCGTAAGGATGAATGTATTAAACATGCTCTAGAAGTACGCGTAGCTTGGTCTCTCAGTAATTATCACAGGTTTTTCAAATTGTATGATACTGCTCCAAAAATGTCAGGGTATCTCATGGATTGGTTCATAGACAGGGTTCGGAAAAATGCCCTCAAACTCATCATCAAAGGGTATGTATTTTATCACTTTCTTTTTCTTTATTTTTTGCTCAGACCTACCCCTTCTTATTCTATACTTGCTTATTTTTTCATCACCTTTTCTCAATTTGGTAAAATGCTTTCTTATCCATTCAGCGTACCTTTAGCACTGTTTGATAAAGTATGTGCCGGTCTAAAGATTAATACTCTGTATCAAGAATTGAAGACAAGCAAGTGATTAACCTGCTAAATAAATAGTATGATAGAATACCTCAATGGATTGTTTTGAAATCAGGATACCAAGATAATTGTTCGAAAGAACAGTGAAGTCTTTGGGCCAGGAAGTGGGCATATTTTTATAGGGTCGAATTCTATATTTGCTTGAATGAGAGATTTTTAATTATGCAATTTGTCGTCTAAATCATCTGCGGCTTACTGTCATTTGACAGGTTATATAAAAGATGTGACAAATTGTTAATAATTGAAAATAGATTCTCAGTTCATGAAAGATTAGGAGAAACGTTGACAATCTGGTTATAAATCTGGTAGTCAAATTGTTTTGTTTTTTTATGACCATGTTAATGATGGAAAATTGTTTTGCTCAGTTAACAACAGCCTTTCCTTTCAGATTCAGTTGACTTGATTTAATCTGAGACAAATTAATGTTGGTGGCATTTAGTCATTCTAGACATGATCTTTTCATTACAAAAACATAATGTCCAGACAGCTCTTTCCATGATCTTGATCACTTCCAAACTTCTTTAACTTATGCTCTTACAATGTATGAAAAAAAAGAGGTCAAATGTTGTCCGTTAGCATTCTATATTTAAAATTTTTTTGTTTTGAATTTTGAATATTTTTCATTTCTCTTTTTGAATTATTTTAAAAAATCAATTTAAGAGACTTGTCATTTTCTTTTTATCAAAAGCAGTAGCCTATTGAGTTAATGTCAGTTTGAAGTAAGGATATTGGACTTTGTGTGGATAAACGATTAAATTATAGCTTGTGCTTTGAAATTGGTTGGATTAGACAGCATGGATAGAGAGTTGTTTCCTTTGCCTCAAGGTTTGGAAGCATTATTAGTGTGATCATCTAAATTATGCAAATATGTTTAGGAACAAGATGGTTAACCTATGTTTCAATCCACAGGAAAAATCAGTAAGTATGAGTCATATGTATTTGATATTGTGTTAAACATAGATCTATTTATTTTAAACACTTCAAATTCCGAAGAAGATTGTTAAAAGAGAAATTAAACAAACCAGTTTGCTCATGATTTACTTATAGGCTTTTCATATGTCTTGTTTTATATATAACTTTTTGTCTGGTAAATATTATTTAGTTTTATATGAGTTGACATTTTACTATGTGATATTAGTAATCATGTACAACCCATACTAATGTGTTTCCATCTCTCTTCTTTTCTTTATCTTTTTCATTTCATTTGTCTCCTTTGCGATGGCCGTGTTGTTGCTCTTTGCTTTGCATGGGTGGTTTAGCTATCGGCCTACACTACCCATCCAGTTTTTCCAGAAAGAGCTTGCCTACACTGATGCCGACAAATGCCAAGAGTTTCTACAGGAGAAAGGTGTTACATTCTTGGATTCCAATACTAAAGTGGACTGTAAAGCTAGCATGCCTGCTATCCAGGCCTTGTGATTTGTGATTTGTAGATAAATGTGTTTAGATATCCCAAACCCAATATTTTCTTGAAATGATTTATAGCTGATGTAGAATGTCATTGGGACCAGGGTTTGATAGGATCGCAGGATGTCATATTGTCATCTACAATTTTTTTTACCATCTTGAAATCCTGTTTCAACTGTAACAACTTTCATCAAGGAGAAGGTATCAAGACCCTCCAACGCACCGCTGAGAGAGAAGGCAAGTCATCTACATTGATCAAAAGATTGTTGAAATTGTCAAGATGATGAATCTCTTCAAATCACATTTTACATGTTTGAATCTTTTGTATCCTCTATACATGGTAAAATCCTGCCCTTGTTTGAAGCAGTCCTCAATCCGTCTCTTGCCTTCAGTCAAATGGATCATATTGTGTCGTGTACATCTCTCACATCAGTCTCCGACTTTGTCATCACATCAAATAGTACACCTCTCACATTAGTCAGAGCCAAGCCCAGACTCCCAAAGCAGATCCATGTCCCCTATTAAGTCTTCCCGGTCAGGCAAATCTTCAGATGATACCCAACTCAAGGCAAAGTTGTTTTCTTCCACATTTATTCAACGTTACTACTAGCATTTAGATGAGACTTCCTGCTGTAATATTGGATACTGGCTTCCTCACCAGACCTCAAGGTTTTCTTTCAGGTGGTTCCTCCTTCCTGCTTAACCCTTTCTGTCATATTTTTCAACTCGTGGATCATAATACTTAACCCCTACTCACAAGAATCTCAGCAAATATATTTTAAGTAAGTCCTGACAGTCTCATCCTAGATTTCTTTTGATATTCATCGATACCTTCAAGAATATGCAGTCAAATAGCCGTCGTCTTTAGTAAATCCAGCATCCTCTCGGGCAGAGTTGCAACTTGTTTTAGAAAGCATCTTTTTTCATAATTTATGAATATGCATCTTACCAGATCCTCTCACAAATCCCAGAATTATCTGTATGCATCTTTCTTCATTACCGTTTTAGCAGCAACCACCACTGGAAAATGAGATTCTGTTGCACTATGGTATCATTTAGTTGACAAATCTTCACATTTGGAATATATTGATGTACCTCACAAGAACGAATCAAGCTTTTAAGAAAACCTTAGAATTAGTCTTTTGACCAGTAACCAACAAATTATTTTCAAAACCTAAGTTAGTAATATATTGACTCATCTCACAAGAATTAAATGTTTTTTTTGAAACTCTTAAAGTTGTTCCCTGTAAGCATTTTCCCAGAAACCAGCAGGAAGAGTCAAGACCCAATTTTTTGAATATATTGACGTTTCTCACAAGCACAAATCAAGTAAAACTCATAGAATTATTGTCTCCATGCATCCTTTTTTACCAGTAACCAGTAACGGAAAATGAGCCAGCTTGAGCTAAGAATCAATATTGGTATATATTTGCATATCTCAAATCAAGGAATCAAGTTTTTATGAAATCTTTCAAGTTCTTTACGTTGATTTTTATAAAGACGTCGATATGAAGTGATCACTCATTTGTTATTCAAGATCAAATTTATTTGGAAACAAGTATCAGCTTAAAATTTTGAAACAGGAAATCATTGGATCATGAGGAAGGTTGCACAAGAAAGTAAAGTGGAAAGATAAAGGTCAGCAGCTTGATGGGAAAATGACTGCTTTGATTGAAGAGATGCCTATTTAGTCCTCAAATGGTTTGATTGACGATGACACAGAAAACACCCTTCCTCATCCAATGTCATCAAATTCACCAAGTTTGGAAACTTTGAAGACCTGTCCTTATATGCAAACCAGTAAATTTACTAACGGTTTCAATCTCTGTCATCAAATTAACCAAGTTTGGCAACTTTGAAGACCTGTCCTTATATGCAAACCAGTAAATTTACTAAAGGTTTCAATCTCTGAACTGTTGAAGACTACGGAAATTACTATTATTAGCACACCCCACCCAATGGATTTTCAGGATCAACTACACCTGTCAATACATTTATGACATCTGCAATCAGCAAACTAATTAGAAAGGAAAGATGATATCTCCCATAAGAGAAATAAATCAGTATGATTGATATCCTTTGAATAGAGCTGCCCAAGATCCAAAGATGGCAAGGTATACCATTTGAAGGTGATGAAGAATTGCTGGCGCTGAAATGACCTATCTGTGTCGATAGAGCCCTAAAACAGCAACAGACAGACAAGAATTGCTTGAAATTATTTCTACTCCTGTCTCAAGAATTGTCAAGATGCTTTGCATATCACCTTTCTTCTCATGGAATCCCTGGTCCTAATGCATTTTCCATCATGCTTCCTTTATGTTATGTGGTTATGTTATAGTTTACGCCAAAGACAATACTGGGGTTGAGGGAGGGGGCTAGGGTTGTTACCAAGACAATCATAGTTGTGTGCAAGTGCAAGTCATGCTGATGCCAAAGCTCATGCTGGAAATCTCCTCCACTTTCATCATGTTGGGTTTCGCCATGAGCCAAACACCAAGGTCTCCACTTTCGCAAACGACAACAACTTCCTAATGAATGTACTCATGTATGTATTTCTCATAACTAATAGTTCTCTCATTCTCTCCAGAACAGGTTGAAATTACCATTGATTTTTTCAGGCTTAACATGTTGGGATTATGTTGCATGATGTCCATCATCCTACGATGTAGATTTTTCTGTTAGACATATGATATCTTGGGGGGGAGGGGGTAGGGGGAGCTTGCCACAGGGAAATGATTTGAGTTGATAGATATGTACTAAACCAGTGGCAATTATTTAAAATTGGGAGACCTTACACATCAACAGGTATGTTATTATGAATTTTTCTGTAATGTTTAATCTCAATATTATAATATAAGATTTGTACATTCCTTCCATAGTTGTAGGCAAAGCTTAGGTACACATTTTGCAGCAATTATTGTTGTGAATTTTTTTCTTATATTACTGTTAGTTTGAGCTGTTTATATAAAATGTTTTATGAGCAATTGATTTTTGGTGGTTGTTTTGCCTTTTCTCTTGATAATGTTTATTTTGGGTAAGTATTTTTAGTTGTACATGAATAATGATAGAATTTTCAAAAATTCTTGAACATCAGGTTTGTATTACCATCCTATTATGATTTGCCAATGATTTGTAGGGTTCAACAAGATGTTTTTAAAATTTGTCTCCTTATTCTGTCAAATGATTAATAGTCATGTTATTTTTAAGCAATGGGCATTATTTGAAATGGCCATAGTTTGAATTTTAATAACTGGTGATTGCCTTTTGTAGGCCGGAGAGGTAAGCTCTTCAGCAAGTCTTCTTAGTCTTGTTGACATAAAATATCTTTGTTGAATTCCAATTCAATCGTACGGCTCAGGGTTAGGGAATCTTTAGAAAATGTGAATTTTGTTTATGAGTCTTGTGGTACCGAACCCAATAAATTGAACAATATTTACATGGAATTGGATTGTAACAAAGATTATTGCTCTTGAGTTCATAGTGTGGTGAAATGAGTTTTTGGACAATGGGCTATTTCTATCCAGTTTGACAACTTCAAATTATGTAAAAAATGGCTATTTCAAATGGTGCCCACATGTAGCAAGTTATTCTGTGGTAATCTTTTTGTAACTGCTGCAATTTTTAGGTTTATGATACATGCGGTGACATTACTTTGTCCAGCTATAGATCAGAATACAACACAAAAGGTTGATTTATATCTGCTTATTTGTTATTGGGGCAAGAATAAAATATGGAAAGTGTTGATTATTCATCTTCCCTATCTTGTCAACATACCCTGGGAAGACTGAATTCAGTCCTCAAGATGAACACTCAAAGATTTGTCACCCTTGGCATTGTCTGAATGTGACATGGGGAACCACTCATCAAACCCAATTCGCTAAAGCTTTGAACTGTTACTGTTATTCTTATTTAGTTTGGGCGTATTTTGTTTGTAGGATATTTCCTTTGCGTAAGTCTTTTATTTACCTGTCATTCTGATTTTATACCATCAAATCAATACATGATGTCTCGGCGCCCCTCCTGTAATCAGAATTAATGACTATTTATGAATATCCTTGTTAATTTTGTGAAAGTGAAAAGCAATGGAAGATTCACAAGAACGTTGAATAGAGCACTTTGCTGGAAACAAAAAATGTTTTTCAAATATCTGCTCTTTGGATTTTTTAAACTAAATATTTTTTAACAATTATCAATTTTCTTTGAAATTAATGATGTCAATGTCGCTGTTTTGTAATGGTTGTGCTGTTTTTGTCAGTGTCAAATCCTATTCGGAACCTGTTGCTTTTCACTTTATTGTTTTTGAAGTAGGTTTGGATATAGAAATAAATGGATGTGTGTGTGTAAATTGTCTTTGAAAAAGCGTGAGGGTGACCATAGGATCGGATAAGATAGAAATAAATGGATATGTGTGTGTAAATTGTCTTTAAAAAGGCGTGAGGGTGACCATAGGATCGGATAGGATAGAAATAAATGGATGTGTGTGTAAATTGTCTTTAAAAAAGCGTGAGGGTGACCATAGGATCGGATAAGATAGAAATAAATGGATGTGTGTGTGTAAATTGTGTTTAAAAAAGGCGTGAGGGTGACCATAGGATCGGATAAGATAGAAATAAATGGATGTGTGTGTGTAAATTGTGTTTAAAAAAGGCGT
>JARBEQ010070613.1:0-14591 GCA_030265355.1 Tritonia tetraquetra | reverse complement strand
ACGCTGCCGGGAATCGAACCATGTACCTTTCGCTTCTGAGGCAAGAACCGTACCTCTGCGCCACTGGGACCCCCTTGCTACTTTTCTATTCATGGGAAAGATGGCTGAGCGGTTTAGACACCGGCTTCCATAATAAAGATCAACTAAAAAATAGGGGCTGCTGGAAGTTAAACACGAATGAATAAGAGAGGTAAGGGAATGTATAAACTTCGAAATGGGACAAAGCACAGGGACAACGCACATGGACAAAGTACAGGGACAAAACACATGGACAAAGCACAGAGACAAAACACAGGGACAAAACATAGGGACAAAGCATAGGGACAAAGCACAGGGACAAAGCACAGGGACAACGCGCAGGGACAAAGCATAGGGACAAAGCACAGGACAAAGCACAGGGACAAAGCACAGGGACAGAGCACAGGGACAAAGCACAGGGACGTAAAGCGTACATCGGTCCTGTGCTTTGTCCCATTTGGAAGTTTATACATTTTCTTACCCCTCTTATCCATAGAAAAAGGTCGTGCATTCGATTCCTATTCGAGGTCCTTCCTATTTTTTTTCAAGTACCTTCTTTTTTTTATCCAGTTCCCTGTTAACACTACAGTGTAGGTCCCACTCTTTGATTAAACTGCTGTAGTCTAGCGTGCAATTGGTGACACCTTGTCATTTAAAAAAAAAATGATATTGATTCTGTCTTCTGTTTTCTGTGAAATGGGCGATCAATGTTTAGTCTAAGTTTGTTTGTTTGATCGAACTCCATCAATTCCACAGAGCAGTGTTGGGGCCAGCCCTATGTTCAGTCATGGAAGGCACACAAGATACCCGCCATAAATGCAGGCACCCGACGACCAAACACGGAAACTCAGAGAGTTTCAGACAAGCAGGTGATCAGCCCGTTGTGTCCATAACTCTTTACTGACACCATGAGCAATGCACTGATCAGTATTAATCAAAGACAGGCCAACAAACACATTACTGTAGCCCATGTGGGTACCCCCTCAGCTATTGATACAAACTAGGAGGTTCTACCACTCTGTTTTGTCTAAAGTAGAATGTCAAAACGTTTTTTTTATAATAACCTTTCAGAATGTCGATACAAACAAGGCCAGAAAAACAAACAACAATAAACAACAAAAAAACACCCCAAAAAACATGTTTAATAACGATCGGGTAATACGTGTTTCCAAACAAACAAAGAAACAAACGAACAAACGAACAAACAAAAGAATGGAAATGCCAACAAATTAATTTGTTTCACACATTTTATGTTAATGGACGAAAGGTAAGAGCCATACTATATTACGTGACGTTGTGTTTCTTTCCAGATTTCTTAGAATGTCAACAAGTCGTAGTTTAGCATGAAACCATCATAATCAAATTATCAACATAATAACGAAAACGATAATAATGTTTATAGCCTTTTATCAAAATATAAAAAAAAACTCAATAGTGTTAATATCAATAAAATTTTATAAAAAAACAGAACTGTGATAATAATGGTGAAAATAGAAGTATGCTAATATGCTAATTGGAAATAGTAATAAAGATAGCAATGATAATAATAATGTCAATGATAATGATAATGTTAATGAAAATGAAATAACGAAAAAAAATATGATATAAATATAACAACAATTACAATGATAATAATAATGATAATAATGAGTGATGATGATGTTAATAATAATAATAATAGTAATGATAATGATAATAATACTAATGATAAGTTAATGATAATAATAATAATAATGAAAATAATGATAACAATGATGATAATAATAATAAGTTAATAATAAAAGGATAATGATAATAATGATAATAATAATAATAATAATAATAATAATAATAATAATAAAAATAATAATAATTATTATTATTAGTATAATAATCATAAACAGTAATAATAACGATGAAATATCAAAAAACAAATTCTAGTATGAATGCCAATTCTAAAATAGTGTTAAAAGATTAATTAAAGACATGATATAGTTAGGGTGATTATCACAAATTCAGCTTTAAAACCACCAACAAAGGAATATAGAGTTATCGTATCGGGGAGATATCCGTGTAATCGTTGTAAACATGTGAAAGGGACAATAGTGTATCATTTATGCTTTATCATAATACGTTTAATTTAGTATGTATTTACATATGATGATAATAATAATAATAATAATAATACACATATTATTTTATATTATATTAACATTCAAATATGTAAATCTGACGAAATGCCAGAAGAGAAGTTGTATCAAAATCACCCGTTTGTCCCAAGAGAAATCGTGTGTGCACTTTGAAATAAATTAATTATGCGATAATAATGTGGTATCAACACGACACAAATTTCAATCCATCACAAAGGTATAAAACCATAAATAGATTTGTTAACAATGATTCTCAATTTCTTGGACAGCAAAGCTCTCTCTCTCTCTCTCTCTCTCTCTCTCTCTCTCTCTCTCTCTCTCTCCTTCTGTCTCACTCTCACTCTATCTCACTCTATCTCTCTCACTCTCCCTCTCTCTCTCTCTCACTATATCTCACTCTTGCTCTATCTCTCTCACTTCTTCTGTCTCTCTCTCTCACTAAATCGCACTCTTGCTCTCTCTCTCTCTCTCTCACTCTATCTCTCTCACTCCTTCTGTCGCTCTCTCACACTCTATCTCACTCTATATCTCTTACTCTCTCTCTTCCTCTCTCTCTCACTATATCTCACTCTAGCTCTCTTACTCTTTCTCTCACTCTATCTCACTCTCTCCCCCCCCCTCCTTCTCCTTACCACACCCAACCCCTCCCGTACATCCCAATAAATCATAGATAATGTTGATTCCGTTCACGTTTAGTGGAAGAATGACATTTCTGTCAGGTAGATCTTGTTTGCCATGGTATCTTTAAATAACAGGCTGCAATCACAAGCTGAAACAAGGTATAACGTTTGAAGTTCTACTCCCTTTTCAACACAGACAGATCGTATCAAAGGCGGTTCAATAGAACTTGAGAACATTCCACTGGTAGAGCCATGACATTTTCCAAAGGACCAGAGAATAATCCTATACCAGGCAGGGTACGAACCAACAACTCCGTATCAAAAGGCAAAGGAACTAAATACTGCGCACGGACGCCCCCACATCACACTCCCCCCCCCCCAAAAAAAAAGAGTTAAATTTTCTCATTTCACGTCTGTTAACATCATCGTCCTCATCAACATCCTCATCATCATCCTCCTCCTCCTCCTCCTCCTCCTCATCCTCCTCATCCTCCTCCTCATCATCATCATCCTCCTCCTCCTCCTCCTCCTCCTCCTCATCCTCCTCCTCCTCCTCATCCTCCTCATCATCATCATCATCTCAATCGTATTATGTTCCGAGCAAATTTTTCATCACATCACAATAGTTTGTCTGGCAACAGTGTCCATCAATTGATCCTCGCGCCTTTCGCTGTTTTAATGAGTTATTGCCTGTCTTACTTCATTGTCGCTGGTGTATCGTATCGCCGACCTTGACATTCACCTTGACCCCCACACCAATCACATTACTACATGTTGCCATGGCTCATTGATACAATGTGTTCTTTTCCTTATATTATTATGTAACAAGTATGAGAATAAATTTAAAATGTCTGCATTCTTTGTCTTTTCACTGTTACACAAAAATAGACCCCCTCCCCCCCAAATCTCGTTCTCTCCCTCTCTCTACTAAATACTTTTCAATCAAATATTTCGCATTCATTCAAATTATCGTTTAATAATAACAATAATAATAATAATAATGATAATAATGATAATAACAATAGTAGTTGTAGTAATAATAATAATAATAATAATAACAATAATAATAATAGTAATAACAATAATGATAATAATAATAATATACAATTTGTAAACCAATAGCTCTCTGAATCCACAGATTTTCTGAAAAGAAAGACTAAACAGTGAAGGGAAATATAATATATTTTCTGCAACAAAGATGAAAAATTGGTGACTAGCACACAGTTGTCCATAATGTAACACATTAATCAACCTGAGTAATTATGATGCTTGCATGTAGTATCTCATCAAAGACGTTTGACATCAATGGGAGGACAAAAAAATGGAAAGTGAAAAAATATAATATTATATTGATTTCTATGTAGAAAAGAGTGACTCTAATTCATCGTATTGATTTGAAATAATGAAGGCATTTAAGCATTCCATAAAGTATTGCTATAATGGATGTGGCGTGAAGATGTCTGGCATAGACCGACCTGCTATCACGGAAAACACACAGGCAGAGAAACTTGACGGTTTGTAAGTCTAAATGTTGTTGGTTGTGCACCGTTTTCAACACAGAAAAGTTTTTTTTATCAACATGTGTCATACATGACTTGAGTATTCTCCTTTAGGGCAGAGCCTTCAGAGAATTTGCCATAGGGAAGGATTTAAACATCATACCCCTACAGTATGAGGCGAGAGACAGCCACAGACACCGCACATACCAGAATAATTCCTAGGACGTTGCAAATCAAACACAACGTTTTCAATCTTGGCTAGCATGAACCAACCAAAGGAAATCTTTGATGTCGAAGATCCGATGATGAAATATGCTTTGAAATTTAGTATAAGTAGTAATTGTTTCAGTGGAATATAAAGGAAAGTGGTTCACATTAGTCTTTTACGGAGCTAATTACAAATTTGTTTGAAATAAAAATAAAAACATATACAAAATGCCAGGGAGTTTTGACGTACCTAGAATAAAATTCAATTAATAACCGCCAGGTGTCTCTGCCTTACCCTGTTCATTTTTTTGCTTCCTTTAAATAACCCAAAAGATTATTTCACATCTTTACAATAAGAGGATTGCAAAGATTGATGTAAGAACTTGAAAGCGTGAATCCTTGAGAAAATTGTCAGATTCAAGACATGCCCTCATGCCAAATGAATACCCATCATGTCATTTGAAACCAGTACCTTATTATGACACCAAAGAAAACGTGGCAGGATGCAGTTTTAGAAATAATTTTTTAAAAAGAGAGGATCTAGGCTTGTAGAGGCAAAGAGGTTGTCACTGAATAGGGATCAATGGCAAAAGTTTGTGTATCAAGCATAAACCTTTCACCGAAAGGTACTAAAGGTTATTGATAAAGAAAGAAAGAAAGAAAGAAAGAGAAAGAGAAGACCGTAATATGACTATGCCTTAAACATTCAAGAAGCTGAGAGGAACAAATTTCATTTTATGTTGCCACATTGCGTGGATTCAATATCAAGGTTTTCTCACGGAGAAAATGTTCATTTGCTGTTGCAGTAGAAACAATTAAGAGTTTTGATAGCTGAAAATGAAAGGGCAGGAAGCGTGGATGGATATTAATATGATACATATACAAAGAAATATCACGATCAGAGATAATTGAATCTTGCAAAGGCACAATGTCGTATATAGATAGTGAAAATAACATGGTGCTGGGGAAATGGAGAGTGACTTACAACATTCACAATTTGACTGATGCATAATATCATCATTCAAAGGAAGATAATCTAATGGCAATAAGATGAATAGGTGTTGGATGTTGTCTCGGTAAGGGCATTAGTCTGAGATATTTAAAACAGCATAAACAGCAGACGATGATGTATGCTATGTCTACAATGGAAGAAGGCGATTTTGTTCATATTATCTTAATGCATGTCCACTGTGCCAATTCCTAGCAACAACAAAAAAGTTTCCATACGTACAGTTTTATACAAGAAAGGCAAATTAGTTTTTAGATTACTAATGGTTGGAATCACGATTGGGTTACGTAATTTAATAATGATGACGTAATCTGTGTCGTTTTCTGCATTTACAAATAATCATGATGACGTATTTTGTGTCGCTTTCTGTATTTCATAATAATCATGATGACGTATTTTGTGTCGTTTTCTGCATTTACAAATAATCATGATGACGTATTTTGTGTTGCTTTCTGTATTTACTAATAATCGTGATGACGTAATTTGTGTCATTTTCTGTATTTAGTTTTAATCATGATGACGTATTTTGTGTCGTTTTCTGTACTTACTAATAATCATCATAATTGTAATCTGGGTCGTTTTCTGAATTTTCAATCAATCATGATGACGTATTTCGTGTTGTTTTCGTGCCATCAGAATTTAACAGGCCCTTGAGGGTTATAATGTTTCTCTTTTAAAAATGTTGATTCTGGAATAAACTTTATTATCTTTAAGATTTTCAGAAAGTCGTCATAATCCTGACATTGCCATCACATAGACAACGTCTTGCTTTTAACTATGACTCAAAGATTACAACTCAATACAGTCATTTATCAAATCATATATAACGAGCAATCCACTATACGTCTATGGATGTTAAGGAGATGTACATGTGTTAAAAAGATCCAGTGCAAATAGGAAACGTTCATGTCAATGCTCTGACCACAACAACATACATTAAATAAACATCTTTTTCCACCTCCACAGTTCATATCAACACTATGTACAACCTGACACACCACCTATCGCCATTCAGTGATCGCAAACCACACAGAGACATTGAGACGTCATGCTATCACTTTGGGCTATTTCAACGTTGCTGCGTTTTCAACAGTATTTGTATTCCTCGAGAGCAACAGAACAACAAAAAGTATAAAATACAGAGGACATCTGACGTCCTTGACCTCTGTGTCTACTAATATCCACGTCTAAAGGTATGCGATATATCTCAAAGAATAAAAAAGGAATTGTCGTGTTACGACAAACTTAGCCAACGATTCAGTCAAATGATTATCCAATATACTTTTGCAATCTGATAAATGTTATCTTATTTTCACAGCTGGCGAAAGTTGTGTTTCATATACTAAATCAGATTAGAATAGTTGATAATACAGGCAATAAAACTGGCGCCAAAAATTGGAGGCTTGTAGTAATACCATAAACAGTTTCTTTATATTACTGATATTATATAATCACCCCCCCCCCCCGCCAATTAAAAATACAAGTCTTTGCCATACAATACGATATCATACCAATGAGTTATTTCCATCTCCTAACACTCCTATCAATGCGATACGGGTATTCATTTGGGTACCTGGTAAATACAGGCTTAGAATTTTACTAAACATCTCATCTAAAATATTTCTATGTTCATTAGAATCACATCATAGTTAGGGTCTTAGAAAATTTATAAAAATGAGATTGTACGTCAAGAGGGTTTATCCTCCGTGTCCAGTTTTTGTTTTCCCCGGACCGTTTTGTCTTTGATTGTGGGCCGGGCAGTGGACGCGGAGGGGGAGAGAGTTGCATAACTGACGAAAGGGGGAGTAGATGGGCTCTCGGTAGATGGAATAGCGGAAGCTGATTTACTTCTTTGAAGGGCTGCGTTGGCGTTAAGAGTCGTGGAAGGAAGAATTGTAGCGGGACTCGATCCAACACTTATTGGTGAATCTGTTTTGCCCTCCCCACTATTTTTAGATTTCGTTCTATGTTCTCTTGATTGAAAGGAAAGCTTCCTGCGAGAGATGGATAAACGTAAACGTTCCTTAGCTGTATGAGGAGTTTGAAAGGAGTAATCAGGCGACATTGAGTGATAATGGTCGGACGATTCGAAATCTGAAGCTACCACGGGAGTCGGGGGCCGCTCCAGAGATTCATCGCGGAGAGGTCCATCTGTAGCAGAAACTGGAGAACCCGTTCTGTAAGTTATTTCAGAACTCATGGAAGCCGTTCTTGTTGCTCCTATCCTTTCACTTCCACAACAACTAACATTACTCAATGGACTTATACTCCTGGAGTCCGTGACAGATAAAGGTTTGAAAACCGCCGAATCTTCTCTATAACACGACAATCGTCGTACGTCTAGCGAGGTAGGCATAGCAGGCTCTTTAGGTCTGGAAGTTTTATGTAACAAAAACGTTTCGTGCTGCAGGTTCGAAGATGGAGACAGATGCTGAGGAGCGGTGGATGATATTCTAGTGTCTGGGGATAAACTAAAAGCCAGACGTTGGGGAACTGGTCTGTCATTGTGTTTAGGTGAGAGAGCAGTGGAGGAGTAGCTTCGAGATTTCGTTGTTTCAGTGCAATTAAAAGAATGTCGGCGTTCATCTGAGCTGTGATCGTGGCTCGGGACGCTGAGGAAACCAGCAGATGTCTCTGTGTTGATCACAATCTTTGGCACTTTAAAGGCAAGGGGTGGTTCTTTCCCTGAGTTTGAGATAACAGTTTGTGTCGGAGGGTTGTAAGAATGTCTCCTTTCGACTACTCTGCTATCTAGCGGATCACGAGGCATGGGTGTTCCGGATATGGATTTGGAATCACCAATGTGGGGGTCAGGATGAGAAAGGCCTTTGATACTGGGATTGAGATCTACGTTTGCTGCTGGATGACGCTCGGAAACAAGCGGGCCTATTTCGCCGGGAACCATTAAAAATTTAGATGTTTGGGGTGGAATATATGATCCCCGTCGGGCACTGTCTCCCTGCCTGCTGTGTAATTGGTCAGGGTTGAATGAACCACGCCTACCTTCAGATGAATTGTCGTACTCTGGCTTCAAAATGTTGTTGACCCCTATAGGGTTAAAGGAATGACGTCTTTGTTCATACGGATCGCTGACGTAGATCTGATCCTCACGCCTGATGGGGAAGAAAGAATGACGTCGGGCTGCGCTTTGTGACGGTGGTGTATGGCCTAGACGATTTCCTGCCGGAATAAAAGGATTAAACGACTGCCGTCTGTCTCTGTTGTGTTTCTTCTCCTCTGTAGCTATGAATCGATCACAGTCTGTGTAAGGAATGAACGACTTCCTGCGAAGTCCGCCGATCGTCGCACGTCCGTCTATTGAAACGTTATCCGGTAATAATTCTTTACTCTCCGATGCTTGTAGTAAAAGCAAGAATTTCATACGCCTAATTCTCATATCCCCACAGGCAAATGTACTCCGTCGCTGGACAAGCCTGGTCATAGGAAATGACCCTGTGGAAGCCACAATTTCATCAAAGCTTAAAGCGTTTTCAGTTGGAAGAACTTTGACAGAAGAAAACCGTCTGCTGCCTCTCTTCTGTTGCAACTCACCCGAGGAACAAGAATTCCCTAAAAGAAACGACCTCAGCATCATCGACTTTCTTCGAAGCCTGGCCTCGTCCATTGTGTAATCACAGCTCAGAGAGTGTTTTTTAATATGTTTTAATCTTGCTGCACGACCCGCGCGCCTTATACTGGCGTTCTCAGAACGTCGAATATTCGGAAGCGATGACGTCTTCAACCAATTGTCTTCGCTCCGTAGTCTCTGGATCCTTGCCTGAATAACACTATACTTTTTATTGGGGATCGGAGGGGAAGGAGTGTACCCCTCACACTCAATGTCTATACGTTGATCCAACGTCAAAGGATCCCCCTGTTTAAAAGGCATCGTTTGATCGGAGAGGTACTCTCCACTGTAACTCTGGGTGTCCATAGCTAGGGTCCGCTCGGCTGCCTTGCTGTAAGCTGTGATTAAAGACTGGGCGTAACTCTTTTTCATTTCTCCCACAATTATTTGATAGAGGTCATCTTTTGTGTATACGGCCGCTTTTTTATCTGGCACGAGCATGGAATATCGATCAACAATTTCACAGTATAACACCCCTGCCACAATGACGGCAAACATACCGAACGCCATGATGAGCGGTCCGAGGTAAGAACACGTTTTGAGTAAGTAGTAGGTAACATCGTGTTCTTGTTCTGTCCACGAAGTGTCGTCTCCGCCGGCATGCTCGCTGCTGTTTCCCACCGACCTGGGCAAGTAGCCGACCACTGACATCCCCACCCCTCCTGCCACGGCCAGTAGTCCCAGGAAGACCGTGACCACGGTGGGGAGTAGACACGGCATCTTGACCAGTTCCTTGATAGCCAGTCGTCGTCTGTGAAATCGTTTCTTTTTGTTTCTTGGGCCGAGTCCAACGATACGAACTTTGGCGTGAGGTACGAACATGCCGGATGCCAACTAGAGGCTCAGACATGAATTACGGTTAATGCCCAACGTTCCTGATAAAATAGAATAAACAAGTGCGGGTCAATATGAAGAGACATACAAACCTCGAGACATTTTGTTTCTCATCCGCCAGCTTTCTTATTCAATGTATAAAAACGTATACGACAATATCTTGAGGCCGAGAAGTAGAACGTGTTGTCGATACATTATCGTCGCTTGGCTATCCAGGTTTAACTGAATTTTTTTTTATTGGCGCACTATTCCTTTCAATAACCGACTAACTATGACTGGGAATAACAAGTCTATACTATGTTCTATGAAGCAATCATTTATGAAAATCAGACAACAAAGATGTCAGAAATATATCAGAAGACCGATAATTGCAACGTAGTTATGTTCTGTTCCTCGGGATTTTCCGTCAAGCCGCCGCCGACGAGTTCTTTACGGAAATGGTGAATTCCAGACATCTCTTTATCGATATTTTCTGTGACAAGTTGTTCAACGCTAGACAGGCGTTGATGCCTAGAGTACACATGCGTGAAAACAAGTTCTGACGTCAACAGCTAATCGAGTAGGTTCTTCCAGCAAAGTATCTGTTATTGAGTCTAGTGGAGAGGAAAATACGGCCAAATTATTCTATATTTAGCTGTAAATCTCCCTCTGGCGTGTTCATGTTTCAATGTACACACATTTGTGTTTCAATTTATGACACGCTGATTGGATGAGATGTCGCTGAAACGGGTTGTTTGAAATCTCAATGGTGGACGCTCAATCATTTTGACTCCACACAAGATTTCTCATGACCAGTCTGAGGTTATAAATAGATACAGTGACCTTTATCTTCTGTCGGTTATCATGCCATATAGACATCTATCGGGGCGGATTTTTTGGCAGCCTGCGTTTCGTCACCTGCAGAAGAAATAGAATACATAATTAGGAGCGATATCATAAAAAACTTTTATGGCCGCAAATCATAAAATAAATGTAAAAACAACAACTTTGTTGGATCTTTGATATCTGACAACGAGGCGAAGTGGCCAAGCTCACAACCAAGTTGAGGGTCATGGTTTTAAGTCACACTACAGAAATAGAAACTGTACTTCTATAATCGCATCATATTGGTGTACCGATTCAACTCACGTGTGGAATGGAGTACCGATTTAACTAAGGTGTGGAATGGTGTATCGATTCAATAAGGATATTATTCTAAATTCGGTTTTGCAAGCAGATAAAAATATAAGAAGACGATTGGATAGGTATAAATCGGAAAAAAATCCTTTCTGTGGACATCGCTATTAAAATGGGGAATGGGGTATCAATTCAATTAAGAAATGGGAAGGAAATCTGCGACAGACCAGTCCCCTATTCAGAAAGTGACTATTTGTTCCTTTCCCGCTTCACGTTACCAAAACGAGGTTAAGCTGCGATTCCATAAGCCTTATGACTCGTCATGGCTTACGAAGATAAAGCTGGATTTATCAATGAGACGAGCGTGAAAACAACGTGTGTTCTATTTGTAACCCTCACAATATTAACAACAATCCTCAAGGGTCTTCACGTAATGTTTATGTTCGACCAAAGACGGAATATTTCAGAGGCAGTTTCGATTTTGATATACTATGCTTTTTAAGTTCCGGAATTTAGTGTTTATGGCCTTAAGATGATAAATTCCCTCATTCGCTTTGAGCACAGAAGGTGGTGACAACAGGATTATGTCGATGGACTTTCTCGGAGTTTTTATAGTTTTAGCTTGTGGATTCTTTATGGAAACAGTTAAAATGGATACTATGTTAATATTGTCTGGAAAGGGTGTGACGCTGGGATAAATTCAAGGGAAGGCACATGGGCTAGCAAAGGGAAATAATCATAATTGTTCTCCCTTTATCGTATCTCAACGTATGGAATTTTACACCTTTTGCAAAGGATTTCAAAGGTCAAATCAAAGGCGACTCAATAGAACTTGAGAAGATTCCAAATCGATCTCCAGGTCAGAGCCATGAAAACTCTGAAAGGTCCAGAGAAAAAAAAAACAACCCTGCACAAGGCGGGACTCGAACCACTGGAATGGACTCCCACCATCTCCTTTCTGCTGACGTCCCTGGCCGCCGTCGCATAACCAAAAAACAATACCTGATTAAGCCTACTAGTTTTCGGATTTGAATTTGGATTATATTTGGGAGAAGTGAAGACGAGTCTGTATCTGTAAGCTCGAAAGTGGTTCATTCGAGGTGATATTGACACAATAGTTTAATCGTTCCAAACTTCCACATTCAACGCATTCATCATATTAATTATTCACATAAATCATTGATCCAAAAAAGCGGGTCCACCATATATGAACTGGGTATCTAAGTCAAGAGCAATAATTGGTAATCCAGATTTAGACTTGGACTTCCGCTCATCATGAGTACTTTTTTGTCTAGTGTGAATGACCTCACGTATTGCAACAGAGCAATGACTTGGCGCTATTCATAGTTAATGTCTTTGTTTACAAAAATAGCCTTAGATTAGGTGTTAGGAATTTGGTATGAGGAAGCATTGCGGTTTATCAGAAATATAATGAAGATTGTTTATTTTTGTGGTTTTATTGATTTGCCGTCAGGAACGCTTTCAACACAAAGAATGAGAGGGAGATATAAAAAGATACATAGGGAAAGAGAGAAAAAGAGAAAGGAGGGGGGGGGGGGGGATATTTTTTCAAAACAAATAGATAAGGAAAGAAAGAAAAGGCAAAAGATAGATTTTTTTTCTCATTTTTGTTCTTTTTTCATCCCTGGTGTCATTTTTCTGGAGCTGCCATACAGTAAGATGACAACACATACAAAGATACTCATTTCTTTCTTCTTTTTCTTATCCCTACAGTGTAGGGTCAGCACTACGAGGCTGGATTTCTCTGGATCAAGATATCAAGCAACGCAGGTGATCAACCCACTGTGACCTTTGTGGTAGCAATTCATTTTGCCCGGACAGCGACCTTGCGGCCTACTCTTATCGATTTTCATCAGCCAAGGGACCTTTAACGTGTGCAACGTGCACATGGGACTTCCGAGTTGATCGCCCGTCTCCAATAGGACTAGTTTCTTTGATCCGACCTACCTGAATAGGATCAGTGGACTCGCTTATAGGTTTTCACCGAGTTTCAGAAAAATACCCGACAGTGCCGCTGCCGGGAATCGAACCCGGTACCCTTCGCTTCAGAAGCCAGAACCATACCCCTGAGCCACTGGGACCCCTTGTGTAAATGATTATGCTTCTCTTGGTATATTATTATGTTCTACCCAAGTCTACATCTCTTTCTCCTTGTTCACGTTCCCTCGTCACTTAAAAAAAGAAATATTAAAATGCAGTTATCTCCCCTGGCCTACCCCATGACCCTTCTGGGCCACTGGGACCCCGAAGATACACATGATACACACTATGATATGATTATTTTCTTAAGTAGGTCCGATGGTTTCCATCCTAGTTTGAACACACAGATCGAACCCTTGTGGGAGGATTGACAAATATTATGTCTCATATGACTAATCCCATTGACTTTTAGTATGTTTGCATAACATTTGTAGTCCTAAACTAGCCAAAGAGGAGGGAATTCCTCGGAGACGATTCCCAGTGGAAATATACGTTATTGTCGTATCCCATGATCTCAAACTCCACAATAAACGGGATTAGAAGAGTGGTATTTTAGAATGATATCGGGAAGGGGTGAAAATGTGGTGGTGACAGAAAAATGAAGAACATGTCCACCCCAATGATCATAATTTCTCACTGAAAAAAATAACCTTTGAACACAATACAATATAAGATCGCCGTACGTGGCAAAATATTCTCAGTTTTCTTATAATAGCTGAGGGGTTTACCACCAAGGCAATAGCAAATATTCTTATGCCCAAAACTTGGGCAACACCTAAAAATGTGATGCTCATTGTGCCATTCAAAGTGTGAGGCACAGTGGGCTGATCACTTGCTTGTCCTATATACATGATCCAGAGTTTTTTTTACAGCTCTGTGTACAGCCATCCTGGATCCAGCAATGCATGCTGGGCATTGAGTTGGTCACGACACTCGGTAGGGATATAACTTGGTTTGGATAAAACACGAAAACAATATAAGCTTCGTCATAATTGGTTGAATAAAACACATGAACGCATCATAATATTTGTTTTGCAAACATACTTATCACCAACACGAGGGCACTTACAAAAAAAAAAGAAAGAAATCAGAAATTGAAAAGATAAAAAAAACCCAAGAAAAATAAATTAAAAAAAAAACAAAAAACAAGAGAAATCAGCAATGATTGGATACACAGTGTTTACATGTCACTGTAGAAAGTCGAAGGGAATCAATAGAATTTCATTATTATTGGTATGACGTGGCCTTAGGCAAAGGGATGGGGAGTACAACTGTAATCTACCTAATTGATACTCACATGGATTCCTTAGTTACTTCCCTTTACTCAAACATGAGAATCGTCCTCACACTACAAGGAGGACAAATGCCATAGTAGACTGCTCACGGCCTTTAAAAAACTGACGATGTGAAATCAATTCACAGAGAGCGAACAGAATTTCATACAGAACACAAAACGTAAAGAGAGAGAGAGAGAGAGAGAGAGAGAGAGAGAGAGAGAGAGAGAGAGAGAGAGAGAGAGAGAGAGAGAGA
>JARBEQ010070503.1:0-14594 GCA_030265355.1 Tritonia tetraquetra | reverse complement strand
TGCTTGCCCGAACTAAACTGATTCAAAGAACCAGGCATATGCCCGACTCACGGATTGATTACACGGTGACGACTCATATACCATTACTACTACTATCAAAACTTACTGGAATATTCTTACACTTATACATAATTCGCAACAGTTGGATCTCATAAAATTCCACGTCACATTTGTTGATATCAGACACTCAATGTGCACCCCGCCCATTACTCGGCAAACATTGATGCACTAATCTTGCCCTGTTCAAACTCTCTGCTTTGTGGAACGAGCAGCAGTCTTTTCGACCAGTAACACTATGTAGGTGCAATTAAAGGGGAAACCTGTGAGCCGCTAGTTGCACAGTGGGCCGATCACCTGCTTGCCTTATCTACCTGATCCAGAGATTTCCAGCACTGTGTTCAGCAATGCTGGGCATGGAGCTGGCCACATCACTCCTTGTGGGGTATAATGTGGTTTGGATAACAAAACAAAACAGTTATGCAGAAGACTCGGGACTCTTGAGATTCACTACTCAAAACAACAAAATGAACACCACTAGATTCAGCTCTATAGGATTCCATGCAAACCTCCAGGGCAGTGCCAGTGCCTTAAAAACTGAACGTTCCATAGAAGAACAAAATCTCATCCAGTGAGAATTCCTTTCAACATCAACAACCAACTAGGCCAGAACGATAGCTTTCTTCACAATCCAGTTTTGAAAAACAACTCCGACAGGTGGTGTCCCAAACAAAGTCGTTAAGTCACTTGCCGTTGGATGGGGTTGTCGGGGTTCGAATCCTGCAGGATTTTTTTCTCAGGACTTCAGGGTTTTCATGGCTCTGCCTTGAAGATTAAAGTGGAATCTTTAGTTCTGTTGAACTGCCTCAAAGACCTCTCAATTTTGAACAACTTCATTCAATCAGGCTTTAAAGCACAGTTGACTACGCTTACACTTAAGTTGATGTTGGGAGTGGTAAAGAGATTGTAGTTTAATGCAACCAATAGGCTGGACGTCACCGCAGTCAGAGAACTCTCCTTAGCCCTTGGTTAGTCATATAAGCAAGTATGATGCAAGTAACAAGGGAGATAGTGTGTATTCTATATTTACTTTTGCATAGGTGGTTAGTGGGACCCTGATTAAATCTCATCTGTTGCAACACATGTGTTGATACCAACTTAAGTATAGTCAACTGCATTTCAATATATTTCACAGAAATTGCATACTGTCAACACACTGATCATCTGAAATTAATTCTTTTGCATTTGTTTTAAGGCAAGTCTGACTCAATTATGGATTTTTCTAGTTGTGATCGGCTGATCAAGCAATTTGTTAAAAAGACTATAAAAATAGCCCATGTTGTGCTAATGAGTGCCTTGTGTGAGGCAGGTCACAGTATTACACACAGGCATTGTACCAGGTTTTAGACACCAAGGGACATAACAATTTTATTGATACCTAAAAATGCATATATTGTGTTCTCCAAATCAAGGATTCCTCTAACTATTTATGTTGTCCCGCAGAGTTCGATGAATTCGTGTTGGACTGTATTAGTATCATTTTATTATGGTATAAAAAATGCACACAAGGCCAATGCACGGTTCAAACATGTACCTTTACTTTTATTTTGGTGGAAACACAACCATCAAGTTGATAAGACCGTTTCTACCAAAAACTTTCAAGTGGGAAAAACAAATTTCGAAATGAAACTGTGGACAATTTAATTTTCAAAAAATAATAAAAAAACAAGACCATACAAATAGAAACTTTCCTAACTGTGAAATATATTCAAACACTACACATTCCGAATTGTGGATGGTTTAAAAGACCATCAACAGCCCACGTTTCTTTTTAACAAACAGATCCAAGAAGCTTTTAGCTGTAACATTCTAGACTAACAATAGCCAAACAGCTGAGCACATTCATTACAAACAAAAAGAAATGAAAAACAACGAAAAAATGCACTTGGACTTTTGAAACGTGCAATAATGTCTATAAAAAAAGGACATAAAAGAAACAGTGAAGTACATGACCAAAGTACAAAGTTGTATGTCGTTGATTCTTACACATATTGTATGCCGTAAAAGATTAAAATGAAAATACCAATGTCTTAAGAAAAAAAAATTGATTCTAAAAAGTATTAGGAATGATAGATACAGATTCTTTTGCACCTCAAGCACAGGCAATCTTATCGAAAAGGTAAAAATAACCAGTGTCGATCTGATCATTTCAATTCAAAGGCAGTACATTGAGTCTCACAAATAATACTGTCCCAAGTCCACAAATAACACTAACAGTGCAATCACCGTCTGCAAATAAAACTGTCACAAGTCCACAAAGATGACTTACAACAGAATTATAAATTATTTGCAGGTGACAACATATGGACCATGAATTTAGTTAAGTCTATCTACAGCCTTTGAAATGACAATTACAGATTTGTTCAGTCGGTGAGTTAAGTCAGTGTAGCAAGTCAAGATTCATGAAATAATCAGAAAATAAAGTGAGACCTGAATTTCTTTATAATTTCCTGGTTTACTTTTGAGTGGTCAGGTTTATCATTTTGAATTCATTATCTGAACATTTTCTACACAGGCAATTTTGAGAGGTTTCGGTTTACGTTTTAACATCAATTGGACACTGAAGAAGAAAAAAATATTTCAAACGACAAAACAGAAAGAAGATCACTATCATGTAGCCACACACCGTTCGTCTTAGCCTATCAGTCCGTCCAGGTGTTTGTTCGTCAACTATTGTCCGCGGGGCCTGTGCATGTAAATCTGAGATCAAAAGAATCTATGTCCATTCCACTCCCCAAGCCGGTCAGTCGTTGACCGTACTCATTGCCGGAAGCAACATCAAAACAGATAAAATTAAAGGGGAGCAGGCACTAGTAATGATAAATAGTATCAAGCAAAGATGAAAAATGTGAAAGTGTCAGTAAAAATCCACAGAAGAAAGAAAAGTGGAATGTTGACAGTTGGTGACTGTCGACATTCAACTTTTCTTTCTTCTATGGCTATTTTTCCCAGCAATTTCACATTTCCATCTTTACCAGAAGTAACATCAAACAAGGTACAGCTGCTAATATCCCCACACTGTCACCATGACCCAAATAGGACCGTAGCACAACACATCATTATCATAGCAAACAGCTTTCCCATACATTAAAAAATCAATACCAAAACCTCTTGAAAAAAGCAGTGAAAGTGCTTGAAGGAAAAAGGCAAGTTATCCCTAGACTTTCTTTTAAATGGTTACATGAAAAATCTGACACAATTAACCTGATTTTAAAAAAGAAAAACCCAAACAAACTAAAAAACCTTACAAATCCTTTAATCAATCCCTCACCTGACAAAATGAGATATAGATACCCCTACACTTGTCAGATCAAACTAAATTAAAAAATAAATTGTTGATTTTGCTTTTCGTCATGAAAGGAAAAAACTGTTGACAACACGAATGACAGGTTCAGTCAGTGGAGGTGACGAGAGTGATGTTACTATGGTCGAGTGAATCCTCTTGGGGCTCCCCTGGGGCCTCTTTGGGGCATGCCTCCTCTCATGGCTGGAAAAAATGGAAAGAAAAGAAGAGCTTCATGTATTTCTGAATGAAACGGCAAAGTACAAACTGGGAAATAGTCAGATGACCGATAACAGATAAAGACTAAATTTACTACTTTAGTGACAGATGCAGCAATTCTCTATTAAATTTGTTTCGCTGTTATATATGGCTCTATCGACACAGGTTGGTCATTTCAGCGCCTGCTGTTTCATATTAATCTGCAATTGGTTAAAAACATTCTCCTCATTACAATAGAAACATTTCTGTCAAACTAATCTAGACAAGAAAAACTCCCCACGTAAGTTATTAAAGACAAAAAAAAAACAAGAGGAAAAAACCCCCCACACACACAACACCCCACCAACAAAAATTAACAACCAAAATACAAATAAGAGCACACCCCCATCCAAATAGTGGTCATGATCTATTATCCTTCACCATGGCTTCAGATATAATGGCAAGAGCTTAAGTGATCACTTGATTGGAAAAAGTATCTATTTTTACACTAATTTATAGCAAAAACAAGGAATAACTAGTCGATCATATTCCATACTTCGTAGTGCTCAACTTCACTCATATTTAACTCAGCACGTTTGAATTAGAAGGGCAAATGTAAAATATGTCTGTTTATTATGTTGCGATAGCAACTTGGCTATCTTGGATCTGATTAGTTTCAAAGTGCATAGGCTCAAACACTTTTCGTCACAAATGATTGAAAACTCGCCTGGGAATATTTGAAGTCACTGTCTACAGTAAATTAAATCACTTTTTTATATATACTTTCATTGTTTAGGAGCAACAATTCTTTGAAAAAGGGATCATACGCTATATTTATTTCCCCCCGAATCTCTATAGTTTAGACACATATCAAAAACACCATACATTTTCTGTTGACCGACATAACAATAATGAACACAAATTGTCAGCTAGGTTCTGAAAAAATACCATTTGAAGTTGATTATCAATACGAACAGCAAAGCACCCTAGCTGCCTATAAATGCTTCTTTACACATGAAAATGACATAATAATATGTAAAAGCAAGATGGTAAAAGTTGGTTGGAAGTAATAAAACCAGAAAATCATATTTTTCAATATTTTTGTCCAGATCTATAAGTACAGAACCTGTGCCTCCCATAACTCATCTGTCAAGACCAGAGCTGCCGACCCAAAACCAAGAGAAAGTGTACAACCAATGAGCAAAAAGTGTACAATTTGGAAAAAAGGCATACAATCCTAAATCGAGGGAGAAACAGTAAATTATCTCTTGACAACAAAAAATGGGCAGGTTGTGCGCAAACTTAATTTGATCAAGACTATCTAAGTGCAAAGGAATAAAACAAAACCTGGTAAATTGGTGACTAATCAAACAGCATCGTTTTCTAGATATCGGCTGATGGATTCAATGCTCGACAATCAGCTTAGCATAGAGATGGGAGAGTTTTGCATTTAGACACTTTCGCTACTGACAACCAGAAAAGCCAGGTTGTGAATATCAAAGACGCTAAACGTCTGATCCGACACAGCCATTGCAAAAAGTGTACAAGGGTAGAAAAGGACGTACAAATATGAGTTTTTGGCGTTCTATTGGCAGCTCTGGTCATGACTACTGTGAATTTTTTTTTATAATCACAGGACCTTCCTACTTGTTAACCATTTCATGCATTGCCTTACCTCCCCCTCTGTTGGCGTTGCCACCCATACCAGCAGGTCTTGGAGGATAACCACTATTTCCAGGACCCATGTTGTTCATACCCCCTCGTTTGGTGTAGCTGTTAGCATTGCCAAATTGGCTAGAGCCGTAACCAGTTGTCTGAAAACTGTCAGCAGATCTGTATCCAGGGTTAGGTCCTCCATAGTTTTGATATGAGTTACCTGGGAAAAATAAAATAAAACAAATCAGGCACTGGAAAAAAACATGGAATCGATATTGTCACTGTAGATTCTAAACGAACAAGTGATATTTTTTCATCCAAGACCATTCAAATTTGAGGCAGGAAAACGTGAGGTTAGATCTTTCTTTCTTATCCAATTCCAAATAATGGTAAAAGGGAATTGGATAAGAAAGAAAGAATATGGTAACAAGATTGCAGACTAAGTGAACCCTGATCTTTGAAATCAAAATAACTGGATAGGAAGAGGAAAGCGTTAACAGAGATGACAGACAGTATATCATTTTCACCTGCGAACATACATCAAGGCACAATCAAAATTAAAGATAAATCAGAACACCTTGCTGTGAGATTCCTTTAATCACACAGAACTAAACTCTTATACCATACAATGAACTAATGCTTTGACGGGACCTCATTAAATGTGAGGGAAGAATGACTGATAAAAACTCCAGTATCCACTTGATTTCCTGGCCAATAGCTCTTCACAACTTCAGATCGACACAAAACAAATGCCATCTTCCAAAAGAACCGTGGACCTCACCATAGGCTTGATACAAGAGAAAGCAATCCAGTTTGACGACTCATGTTTTCTTGATTTTTCATTCCATTTGGCATTTTACTTACTTACTTGTAAATGACTTAGCGGACAACTTTTTAACTGACTCCCTCCCCCAAGCCCCACGCCTACCTCCCCTTGCTCCCCTGCTATTGCTATTGTTGGTAGGAGAACCTCTAGGCCCAAACCCATTCTGCAAGGGGCTACCTCCATTACGGTTGTTGACGCTGTTGTTTGGTCCGGCACCGCCTCCTCGTGGACCTCTGAAACCACCTCGGTGTCCACCAGGACCTCTTCCATAGTTCCCGTTAGGAAAGCCATTACTCCCTGTGAAGTGAAAAACAATTTGAATGGCAATTGTACCCTCCTGAATATGAACTGTATAAAATAGTGTAAATAAATGAAAAAAGGGTGAACAACATTATTATGTAGTTGTAATAAAAAGCGTAAAAGATTCAAACAAGCCCCCCACAACTGTATTGTATGAGAGACACCACTTGAGCAATGAGTGAATTCAAACACACACAGTGCTTTGTGCTAAGCTAACACTGCCTCATTGACCGCTTGGATAATGTGTGAAACTATAAATGATTTTACAAAGTACTTCTAAAAATCAAACTAAGTGGGTGTCACTGTTACACATCTTGGTGAACCATACAGGGGAACAAAAATGAAATTGACGCCTTTTTAAACACATAAACGTCATATCAAGTTGTTATAGAATAAAACTTCAGATTCCACGTGAATCTCCAGGGCAGAGCCATGAAAACTCTGAAAGGCCTAAAGGAGAAAAAAAATTGCACAAGGCAGGACTCAAACCCACTCTTCTGCATCCAAAGTAGCCAATAAGCTAGAGACGCCCCAGAGGGAGCATTTATTACCGTGAGAAGAATAAGTCAAAGATAATGCTTGAGCATGAATTAAAGAAAAATAGAAAACTTGGTCCCGCTAACCTTGATATTGGAAATCCCTGCTCCCAACAAAGTCCCCAGAGGGACCTCCGAATGTATTGGGAAATTCAGACTGTGCTGGGGTCACCTGTATATCAGATGACACCCCAACAACATTGGCTGATGGTGGGGGCATGTTCACCTGGTTGGATACACCCTGTGAATGGAGAGGAAACAATACAAATGTCACAGCAATAGACATGGAAAGTGAAGAAAAACAAAAAAATTTACTACATGATGAAAAAATAATAATAAACTCTGAGAACAAAGAGCCAATCTTATGCAATATAAATGAAAAGTAGAGAAAAACAAAGATAAGTCTGAAATACAAAAATGGTGAAACATTAAAAATCATAAAAGTTTTAAAAAAATTCTTCGACATAATATATCAACTGACTTCATAAGTTCATAGTTTTACACAACACAGAAAGGTCAAATCAAAGGCGTTCAACAGAATGTGAGAAGATTCAATCAGGGTAGAGCCATGAAAAAATCCTGCGCATCCAGAGACAAGTGACTTAACCACTGCACTGAGAAATCTTCAAATGTTAGTGTATTACACACCTGCGAATCCCCGTCTAAGCTGATCGACCCAACACGAAAATCATACTCCCAAAGAGAGAAAATAAGTCAAAATCGTACTAAAATACGCGATTGATATCATACGAGTTGGCAGGTCTGAATTACAGAAAGCACAGAAAGATTCAAATGAACTTCATAGCAAAGCCTTGAAAACTCTAAAGAGAGAGAGAGAGAGAAATGGGATTCCAGCCCAGACTCGAGTGTCAATAAATAACAAAGTTCCAACACCCTCACGTCAACGCCTTCCTCCCACTCATCGAAATCTCATCTTCAAACACAATGTTACCTGTGCATACATGGACTGGAATACTGGAGCATTGGCATTCATTGGAGATTTCTTTTCCTGAGGCTCTACCTGTGTTGGATCCTTGGGAGAAGAGAAAGACAATGACAACTGTTCAATTGGAGCCAATGACAGTGTCACAGCTATGCTGTTATTGCAGACCTGCCTAGTCAACTTTTCTCAAAATTAGTAGATAGTGGTAGAGACAAAAACTTATCGGGTGGTCTCCTCAAAACGGAATGGAAACTAGAAAGACATCAATTGTCAGTCACATTGCATATGAATCACGTAAAATCATAGCCTCAACAACGATTCAGTATTGCTATTTTTTTTCTCTCCCTTTATCCTTCTTTATTCAACTGAAATTGACCGTGCAATATTCATTCCAAGTATTTGTAATCGCCTAGCCCAATTATGGAAGATTTGTGCTGTAACATTCCGGTTCAGCAGATTATGAAATTATTGTTTTCGATAAATTCTTTACTACCACTATAAAAAATTAGTTTGTATTCGCAGCGGATTCGTAGTCAGGGGTTGGGCTTTTTGTTTTTCGTAGAACTGTTAATTTTTCGATGTACTAGGCAGGTCTGTTATTGTATGGGGTTGATCATAGAACCAAACCTCTCTCCCCCCTCCAAAAAACAATCAATTAAGAAAGAAAGACTATTTACCACGCTACATTCATTTACTCCCGCCAGTGTGATTTATTAGGTGAACGATATCGAGAGTGCTGTGAGACAAAGAGACATATTTCTCTATTCTTATGAGTGCGCAGGTTTTTTCATACCAGGATGCAGAGATCTCAAATAAATTATGACAGAAACATTTTTTTAACCTCTCGACATGTCAAAGTTAATACATATAAAGATTCACATAGACTCTCTTAATCACTTCAATTGACACCTCAGAAATCTCAGTGATCCCTTTTACTACACATGGCTGGGGCCAAGAGTGGTGTGTGTGGTCTTGCTTACTTGTGATTGAGAAGGAGGCATAGGAATGGATGGAGGGATGTCATAGTTCATGGATGAAATGGCGTCCTCTCGCAATGACGGAGCCCTAGAGTCTGAGTGACCAGGTAGAGAAGAAGAGCTTATGTCATCATGACCTACTGGCTGACCAGGGAACAAACTCTCAGGCTGTAGGGAACAGAAAGGAAGACAGTTTCAAAAAATAAGATATTGTTAATGAAGTATACACAGCAAACCATCCAATACTTGACAAACCTGGACATATTTTTTCTTAAAACAACAAAACATAGCATATGGGCTTGGTTGAGAAAGGGTGAGTACTAAATACAGTGTTCCTGAACCCCTTTCTAAATATTATTTTAAGGGCTTTTCTAGGGCTTAAAAAGTCATTGTTTAATAATACTAGTAAATCACTAAAAATACAATCTTGTGTATGAGAAAAGGTAGAGAAATAACTTAAAAAGTTAACCAGCTCTTTATATAATTTTAGGGTTCTTCAAAGGATCCTGGCAGATACCCTGTGTATACAGTGGACTAAGTTGATGTGGCTGGGGAAGTGGAAAAGAGATCAACACACCCATAGTTCAACAGAAAGGTTTAGCTTGACTTCACTAAGGGCAATGCTTGTTCCAAAGAAAGCTATCAACATGACCAAAGATTAACTCCTAAGTCCCTATATCAGAACCTATCTATGGTCACTCACCTGTGGAAAGTTCACATTATATTCTGGTGCCGATGATTGCTGTTTGACTCCTGACTGAGAAAGGTCAACAGGGGCCTGGGACAAATCAACCGGCATGCCGAGTGCATTGACACCAGTGGGGGCAGCTTGGGGTTGTTGGGAGGATAATAAACTGTTTGCCGTCTGGGTGGGCTGATGAGATGGGTGCTGCTGAGGCGGCTGTGGCTGCTGCGACTGTTGCTGCTGGTGTTGTTGAGACTGCGACGAAGATGTTACAACGTCATAGATAGGTGACATGAACTGGAGTCCGTGGGCCCCTGCAGGTTGGGCTGCAATCACGGCAGGATCCACCACTGAGGGAGCTTCATACAGAAGAGAGAAAAAATGAGAATGAAAGTTATGAAAATTCACCAAATTTATGAGTTGAACAACATTCACTTAAGGAAAGCTGGGGTAATTTCACACCATACTTAAGTTACGTCCACAGTGGGTTGATCACCTGCTTGGCCTAATATCTTGATCCACAGAAATCCAGCGTCATAGTGCTGGCCCTACACTGTAATGATAAAAGGAACTGGATAAGAAAGAAACTTAAGTTACAGAGTTCGAACCATGTTGTTAGAGATAATCAAAACAAACACAGCAAAAAAATAATCATACATATCAGTTTCATCTTTCATCACCACAGCCTTACAAACAAACAAAATATTCTGTTAGAATCATCATTTACACAATAACTGCTGTCCATAATAACGATAGACAACAAAAATACTTTAATAATGTTGCTAAATTTGATCAGAGTGATGCAAGACATTAAAATTAAACTAGAACAACTGGCTGTTGAGCACAAACGAAAATGTTACGATTTGATTAATAAAGAGTGATAACTCGCAAAACATGAAATTACTACATTCTTTGTTTGTTTTAGAGCTCAATTGACACAGGTAGGTCATTTCAGCGTCCGACTACAGTCTTTCAGTTGTAACCTGTGAGCAACAGCAGACAGGAAAGGATGTAACAGAAGCATCACCCAGGGGCTAAGGCAGGCACAAAGTCTGCATGTTGCCTACAAGTTTTGGCAAAGCCTACAGGAGTTAGCTATATTAACGGTATCCCTAGTACAGTGGTAAGTCACTTGCCTCTGGATACGGAGGTCTGGTTTTGAGTCCCGCCTTGTGCAGGATTCTTTTCTCTATAGTTTCCATGGCTATGCCCTGGAGATTCACGTGGAATCTTCTCAAGTTCTGCTGAACCGGCTTTGATGTAACCTTTTTGTGTTGAAAAGGCTGTAAAACTTCTGGGTAGCTTCCAACCTTTTACAAGTATTGACTGTAAATATTTCACACAGACAACTTCTATCACCTAACGCACTTTAAAAAAAAAGAAAAGCTGCTTACAGTTGGCATCGGGCATTACATAGGAGGTCTGGATAAACTGAAATGGCCTATTGTGTGTGAAAGACTGAATGTCTGGTAGGGATTGTTTGGGGGCGATGACATCAGAACTGCTGGCTGACTGGGAGGAGAAGGGTGTGTTTTCTGTAGATGGCTGGTAGGGGCTGCTGCTTGGTGCAAAGAAGGCGTCCTGTTCCACTGTGTTCAAAGGCTGAAGATAACAGAAATAAAATATTGATTGTTTGCGCTATTGCCTTGTTTCCGTTTTCATGTGATACTCGATGATCATTAGATTAAAATAAGATAGATCAGACAATACTTTACTTTTCCTTTCCAGGCACACTGTGGCGGTACATAATATATAGATTATTTTTTTGCAATATCAGAAAATAATTCACTGGTAATCAAATAAGATAATAAGACATTTGGGATGTCTCAGTGGGAGTGAAATCTGATGCAAACACCTTTAAAAGGACCGAGACAAAAACAGTATTGTAGGTTACCTGCATTGTATCACTTTATGATCAGTTGTTTCATGTTCTAAGTATCTTTCATCTTTTCAATGTTATAAAAGTAGTCAATAAAATAATTGCTGCTGGCCTTCTTAAAACTCCCATACTAAACATACAAGTTAAAGTGGTAAAACATAACACCACAAATCCCCCCCCCCCCCACCCCAAAAAAAATAATTTGGAATATGTAAAAATTTCAAGTCAGAAAATAGCCTCTCCGGACCAGTGGCAGCAGTAACCTATTAATGCAAGATTTAGTCTGTCACCTTTATCACTCTATCGATACAGAGGAGTTACATTATAGAATCAAATAAAAGACAAACCTGTGTTTGAGTTTCCTCTAGAGTTTGAGCAATATCGTCTGCTGGTTCCACGTTGTCTTCAGGGGTTTGTTCAATGACTGGCTCAGGTTCCTCTGTTGTTAGCTCCACCTCAGTATTACTTTCCTCTGTCTCCTCAGAAGCCTCTTTTTCTTGGTCCCTTGTTTTAACTATAAATAAAGGAAATAAACAATCTATTGGTGGACATAATTTGTTTCATAAAGATGTCAAGTTTTGCCGTTTCAAAGGTTACTCATTTGTGGCATCTCGTTCCTTTTTGTGGTAAAATTGAAAAATTCTATGAGAATCTCAATGGCAGATCCTTGAAAACACTTGTCCACAGAGAGAATTATAGTAAAACAAACAACAATATCACCACTATAAGTAAATAATCTTACTATAATGGAGCTTGAAGCGAATTTTCAGGCTCCTGTTTTGCCTTAACCAAGAACTTATATATTCTGTAAAAATATGGGTTGTGTTTCTTACATTCTAAAGATGTGAGCCAACATATTTCAAACAAACAAACCCACATGCCATATCTTATTCAAAATCTCAATTTTAACTTTTTTAAAAGCTAGACATAAACAAACCACCCAACTTTTCTAAATATATGAATCAGTGTATTTATACTCAATGCTCTTTGGTGAGGGGCGGGCTTAATAAGATAGTGTGAACACATTTCAACTTGTTAAACCCTAGGCCGGACAATATTGGCAGCAAGTTAGCTAGTAATACTAACAATAACAATAAACATAGCCCTCTACCTTGTGCTTCCACTAACTCTGCTCGTTCAAAGTATCCACATCCGTTTATGAGTGTGACAAGCTCCCTGAGTTCCTTGTATGTTGTTCCAACCACCTGACTCTCTTCCCCGTCTAAAAAGTTGACTAGGTGATCTGCCGCCGTGAACAATTTCTTGGCATACACATCATCTTTCTCCTGGCTTTCACGTGTTGGGGAAATCGCCTGGTACAAGGCATCCAGCTGGTCTAAGTTGTCTTGAGTCAAAACCTAGGTAAAAATACAACACAAAAGTAAAATCATGTTCTCAACTGCCATGCTCAAAGGGCCCAAACCCACGACCAAGTGAAAACAGGATAATATGACAAAACAGAAAGATGACTGAAAGGGCATTTTCTGCAGTGATGATAACAGAAAATTGTCAAAAAAGAGGAATTTTTTTTTGTCAACTCAAAACATGCATGAAAACAGCCCTCACCCCTCTCCAGCCCCTATGCAAGCCTATCTGATCTAGAATCTAGATTAGATAAAGGTCTACTAAGTCTAGCACCAAGATGGTTAAAAACTTTTTTTAATGGATCGAATCGAGCCAAATCGCGTTCAAAAAGCCTCCAGTCCATGTGCTCCAGTCACAGTGGTTGCATGCAAAACATCCGGGTATTGTTGCCTAAAAGGGTCTTGTTACTGTTTCGTTTTCAAAAGATTTACTTCCGGTCTGGTACTCATAGAATTATTTTAAGTTAACCTATCTTATTTTTACTGAGCCCGGTCGAGTTTCGGCAGATCAGGGCGCGCTGCCTACTGTTATTGAGGAGAAAAAGAGGAAAATGACTGGCTGAAGGGGAAAAAAAGAGGATTTCCGCCAATTGGCGGAAAATTATCATCACTGTGTCTGCCCTTGCAATTATGCAACATAAAAACAAGTATGAATTGAGTCCTTTTCTTGATTTTGGTCCCATGGTACACTTCCTGAAGCTGTAACAGCAAAAGAAAAAATCACTAAACAAACTAAAACACCTTTGTGAAATGTTGTGAGTGCAGGATTCATGACAGGAACCATTTAGTTGGATTCAGGACTGGATTCCCAAAGCTAAGAAAAGCATAATTTTAAATATTTCTTGCTGTGCAAATAAGTTTTATTAATTTGAAAAAAAAATAAATTATATTTAAAAATTACACATTTTGCCTTTGTAGCAAAATCTAAACAATATGACGTCCTTAGTCTACTAATCCTGTTGAGAAAACCATGGTGTTAAACCGTGCACATATGAGATCGAAAAGAAGAAGAAACCGTGCACATATGATATTTAATTATTTCATCAAAATGGTAAAGAAATTGTTAATCAACTATCTTATACTTCCTATTCATCTATTTCAATGCAAGTTATGGACATAGAATGGAAAAAGGGGTAATAACGCTATATAAAAAAGGTGAAATTTCCCACTGGTCGCTACAAGCCTGCTTCCGCACAGGTTATTTAATTGAATATGATCAGATGGTCCAAAACGAAACATTTTAGTGTTAATTTACTTATTTCAAGCTTGGTTTTCCATAGATCAACCGGTTAGGCATCAAAATTATAAAATTCCCTTCATGTCTCCTGCCTTCGCACAATGGCATTTAGGCTGATGAGGAAAACAAGGAAAGCTTGCTGTAGCACACCAATCAGAAATTATTAGTTCTTTACTCTTTCATAGCAACATACTGTTTTTTAGCTGGAAATCACGGTCCCATCTCGATTTGAGGTCTAAAAATCATTGTCAACTTCGATGAATTGCGTAATGTAAAAATGACCAAAATTGGTCATCACAAGTAAACATACGGGGGTCCCAGTGGCGCAGAGGTATGGTTCTCGCCACTGAAGCGAAAGGTACAGGGTTCGATTCCCAGCAGCGACACTGTATGGTATTTTCTCCTTGAAACTCAATGAAACCCTATATGCCACACCCCTGATCCTATTCAGGCAGGTGGGATCAAGAACCTAATCCTATTGGGGACGATAAACCCAGAGGTCCTGTGTACACATTAAGATCAATAAGAAGAGCAGGCCGCAAGGCCGCTGTCCGGGCAAAATTAATTCCTACCACCAAAGTCACAGTGGGTTGATCACCTGCTTAGCTTAATATCTTGATCCAGAGAAATCCAGCCTCATAGTGCTGGCCCTA
>JARBEQ010070392.1:0-14596 GCA_030265355.1 Tritonia tetraquetra | reverse complement strand
GACATGTGGTTGTGAATCGGACCGGACCGGACTGTGCTGGTAGGGTAGGTCCCACCTGTCACCCGTTCAATTGGTCATCTCGTTCACCGTTGCTTGACCACAACTCCTGTCGAGTTGTGTTAACCACTTAGCCACTGACGCCTCACATCTATCTATCAAGAGAAGTTTTTCCCTTTTAAAGCTAATTCAGGTTTGATTAACAGTATAATTTTCTGAGTGATCATGAAAAGACATCAGGGGAGTAAAAATCTAATAAATAATAAATATCTTATATTTACAAACAACTGCAGAGCAGTGTTGGGGCCAGCCCTATGTTCAGTCATGAAAGGCACACAAGATACCCACCATAAATGCAGGCATCCTGACCACTGAACATGACTGAATTCTTTGGATCAGAGAGTTTCAGACAAGCAGGTGATCAGCCCACTGTGTCCAAAATATTAATATAAGACAGGCCAATGAACAAATTACTGTTGCCCTTCTGGGTACCCCCTCAGCATGTGATAAAAACTAGGAGGTTCTACCACTCTGGGCACTCAAATAACTTATATGAGAAAAGTGTATTCACAGCAACAACACCAACAACAATTGTCTGTTGGAATGTTAGATTTGGTATGAGAACCTGAAAGTGAAAACTGGAGATAGGTGCATCATATAATACAAACAACAACAATTAAAATCAACACTTATATAGAAACATCATCCATAGAAAGCACCTAAGATTATCATAGGCATTCACTGGCCTGTGACTGCTGTAGACTCACTCAGTCACAGCTAACTGAACTATGGTGGAATTTGTTTGATTTCCATATCATAAAGCTGATGAATGACAACTTGTCACTTTCTGGATTTGATGCTGGCCATAAAGTGATTGAAGCAAGCAACTCAATGTTATATTACATTAAGGAAATATAGTTGTTAAAAAAATAAATCAATTTAACACAAAACCTACCGATCCACTGGCATCCTTTATTGATTGTCCAATGCAAATCCTGAGTTGGAATTGACTCCATACATTTTTCAATCAATATAGTATGCCATGGTAATTCTCTCCAAAAAACCCCAAAACCCACAAAATACAACAAAAATTGTTTTCCATTTGAAACAAATGGTTGCTGCCCAATTCTGTCCCCTCAACTCTTACTATTGATAAATATAGCCTGGACTATAAATACATCTTGGACTGATTGGACCAATAAAAAGCCTTCTATTCCTATTGGCCAATAAAGCCCTCAACTAGACTCCGGTTAAGTTCATTGAACTCAAGTTTAGCTGAATAGGATTTGGTAGGGAAGAAAAGTGGCATTAACCAATAAAGATCTTAAAATGTTTCTGGCATTATTCCATTCATTAGGAAACTTAATTTACACTTCCATTCAAGGAATGAACATAATACATAAGTAATAATTGAGAGGACCTTTCTCTTTAATACTGAACCAGTTAATGAGAAATGAATAATGTAAAAATATGGGTCAGAATGAAATGTATAGACCATGGATTGCTTACAAAACCCAACCTGCTGTTGATTCCTTTCAATTCAAAGAAAAAATCTGAGCATTCAACAAAGCCAATGACTGAGCACATCTGATTTTCAGTCAGGCAGAAGGCTTGTTCTGTTTGCATTTTCATGCAGATAAATAATAAACTGCAGCATTTTTCAGGTTCTCATGAGATCCAATAGTCAGGTTGGAAAAGGCAAATAGCAAGGGAGATGGCTGACACACAACAAAGACCAGCAGCTGGAAAACAAAGATAGAGAAATTTAAGAAAAGAAGAAAAGAAATTTATTTATTTCGGCAAAGAAGATAAATAAGATAAACAACTGAGTGCTGTTTACTATATAATAATGAGGACAATTTAAGAGTTGTTTCCCTTGGATTGACTTGGTTTTTTTTCCACTCAAAGGTACTTCACTTCTAATCACGACAGTTTCGGAATTTTCTGATTTCAGTAGAAGGTAAGAGCAAAATATTTCGAATCAAACAAAGGTGAGCAAAGGGACATCACTCTCCTACTGACATTGGTAAAACTGCTCGAGTTGTTTATTTTACTATTGACAATCTTTAGTATCAACACTTAAACTTAAAGATGATTTTAGAAGTGGAACCTGTTTATACTTCATCTCTAACAGGAATTGAACCCACAGGCGGGGCCTCGTGGCGTAGCGGTCAACGCTCTCCTTCAAATCCTGGCGGCGACATTGGAATTTTTTCTTTTGAATTTTTTCGAGTTTTATGTCTCCAATGGAATCAAGTTCTATTGGAGATAAACTATAACTCGGAAGTCCCGCCTTTGATATGCCCAAAAATCTGTTGCCAAGGGTGTAAAACCAACAACTTTAAACTTTAATTGAACGCACAAAACCATAAAAAAGCCCTTTAAACTCTTCAGCTTGGCAATTTCAATTTTAATTTTGCCTTCTTGAAAACAAAATCTTTCTTTGTGCTCCAAATCATCGACTTGCTTTGCAATGTGTGGGAACAATTCAACCCACCACACAAAATGAACCCTAATAGTTTTTCAGTATAAAAAACCCCAAAACTTGATCCTTAGTTTTTTTACAAAATAAAAATGTCAGATACTGTTAGCTTGTTTTATGGTTTAAATTGACATTATAATATATAACTTGTAGCAGGTTGTCTTGTACATTTAGATTATGCCGGCTCCGTTCTGTAGAATCTGAGTAACACAATGCATATTTTATACAAAATTTATAAGCCCTGAGGGCCTGCACATTAGACTTTTAGTTCGATTATAGTAAGACTGTTATCATCATTATAATTTTATAATTTTTATCATTATCATTAGTTTTATCACTATTATTATCATTGTCGTCATTATCATTATCAGCATTATGAGAAAATAGCATCTGTTCTACAAACGCTCATGAGTTTTTTAAGAGGAGGTGGTGGTTGTGAAATTTCAATTCTATATTTTCCCTTGACAAAAGTGCGCTCCTTTCTCTTCTCCTAATTATCTAATTACATTAAAATGTATACACACTGCACATTGTTGAATGTCCCCCGCACTTATCTTTTCTTTTATAAAACGCACTCTGAACCTTACCAAAACTTGCTAACAAAATTTGAGAATGCTTCGTTCTTTTTGTCTGTGTATGATTCGCAAATTAATTTTTAGAATATCAAAATTGCCTGTGTGCAAAATGGTTTATAATCCATTATCATAATGATTTTATTACCCTGTGGCCTTTCAGGATTACATCTGAGGACCCTACTCTCTTTATATATTATCATTATCATTATTATATTAATCATCATCATTACTATTATTATTATTATTATTATTATTATCATCATCAATTTTATTATTGGTATTATCATTAAAGCAAAATAATTGTTTATGGCACTTTAAGAACTTGCTTATTTAAATTAACAAGTCATATCACTTACTTGAGCACATGTAGGAGAGCGGACGTAAACTGAAAATGTAGGTTGTTGCATCTGGAAAATGAGAAATAACATCATCATTAGCCATTTTTTCTTCAACTTCAATACTAATATATATGTCATAAAATAACATTCTTTGATATTCTTCTTTTTAAAAAGTTCTTTAGTCAGATAGTGACGAGACAAATAAATAAAATTCAAATTTTATATTAGCATTTCAATGTAAGGCAAATAACATTTTCAGAAAATTGAACAGAAATAAAAGAATCAAATTCTTATCTTATATCAGAAAAAGAAAAAAAACCCCAGAAAGATTGAATGTGCTTTACAGATGGAACTGCTTGGATAGATCGTAAAAAAAAATTGTATTTGAAGAAAGGTATACCATGGATCTCAACAAATACACAGAATGGAAGTTTGCTTGGTACAGTCTATTTTACAATTAACCAGTGCCTTTTGTACAGAATTAGTTAATTCTGTTCTTGGGAAAAGTTGTGATTAAGCAGAAATTGAGATTAACTGGATTGCAATAAACCGCGGTCGACTGTATATAGCTTTTAAGTTTAATTTTACAGCATCACTTTTATGCCCCTTTCAACACTTGAAGAACATTTTTCAAAGGCAAGTCCTGTTTGTAGTCCATGCCTGATAAAGAGCCCTTACCTCTTTGACCTGGCTGGGATACAAGCCACGGCCCTCCACGGCGACTAACTAGTGGACTTTTAGTTCCCCTCGCGAAGCCCAGTTAGCCATCGCCGCCGGGCGGTAATAAATTACATCTGATGCGGCGATTTCTCCCTTCTGGTTTTAGTCGCCTTGCCTCTAGTTTCTTTGTTAAGTGTATTACTACTGAATCACCTAGCAAACCTCCCATTTTTCATGAACAAGGGCGAATAATGCAAATCCATTGTCAGTCTTTTTTAAAAAATCCATTGTTAGTCTTATTCGCCCTTCTTCATGAAAATGGTAGAATAAAATATGGTATATATATATATATATATAATGGGAAAAGTATGTATTTACTGGAGATTTGTAATCCTAGCAACATGGCAAGGCAAGACATCATGAGTAATGACATCAGGTGGCATATAAGGCAGCAGAGGTCGAGTTTGCTATTTCTAAGCTCCAGCTTGTCCAATTGCCTTAATGTGGTTCCGTTAAGAATTTTGTCTTGTTTCATAGCTGATTTGTTCTGAACATCCAAGTCACACAGGTCATCAAATTGTAGGGCCAAGCTCATGGTAAAGATGAGCTGGTTATGGAAAGGAATTACATAAGCTGGGAAGAAAGCAAGAAGTAGACCTCCAACACCTGAAATTTACAGATACAAGACGTTTGACAATTAATAATTATAATAATAATACATGTATATAGCGCATAATCCACGACTATGTCATGCTTTATGCACTTAATATCAAAAGATGAATTGTACATAACCACTTCATAGATATTTTCCAAACAAACAATATATGGATGACACATAGAATCATAAAAAAGAAACACGCACTTAGTATTATTATTATTAACAGTGGCACAAGTCATAACAAATGCACTTAGTATTATGATTATTAACAGTGACACAAGTCATAACAAATGCACTTAGTATCATTTTAAAAATTCTCAAATAAAAGAGAACTACTATAATTAACATATACAAGAAAGACATGACTTAACACAATTAATAGATAATTAATTATAGTAGGTTTTTAAAACGCCTTTTTAAAAATAAATAGTGTTTCACTTTTTTCTTGAAAATATCTACAATTTGTGACTATCTTATTTCTTTTGGAATTGAATTCCATATTCTGGGCCCCAAAGTGTGAAATGCTCTGTCCCCTTAAGCTTTATACCTAGTGTGTTTCATGACCGCAAGCTTCATTTCATCAGATTTTGATCCCAGCATCATTTGAGGGTTATAGACTTTTAGGAGATCTTTTAAATATTAGGGTGACTTATTGTTTAGACACTTATTGAAAAGCAAGGCAATTTCAAATTGAATATGTTTGTCTACTGGAAGCCAGCGTAGTTCCAAAAGAATTGGTGTAGAGTATGTAAGTCTCCTTTTCTTTGTTAGCAGCACTGTTCTGGATTACTTGGAGTTTCTGAATATTATCAGAGGTAATGCCAGTAAGAGAATTACAATAATCTAAATGGGACAATATGAAAGTTGTTACCAGAGTTTGTGTTATTGCTAGTAATATCATACATTTTCAATTTTCTTCAATTGGAAATTCAAACTTTGACAAAGGTGTTAAATTTGAAAATTCATAGAAAGATAACTATCAAGGATTACTCTGAAGTTTTTAATTTTGCTTGTGGACTTTACTTGGTGGCCATATACGTCAATTTTGATTGTAGCCTATGGATGGTTTTGATATTTTCACATAACATTACTTCAGTTTTGTCATGATTTAACTTTAGTTTATTTGTCTCCATCCAATTTTGAATATTGGCAACACAATTTTCAACAGAGGTGATCAAGATAGGAACATTTTTGGAAATATCACTATAATATGCTGGCTACAGTTGATTCATATTGTAATATATTCAAAAAAGAATTTCAATTATCGAATGACAGAACAAAGATTTATAGACACAATAACAACACCCGTAGAACATGAGGCATGTTTTATAAAATGTGATGAATGGTATTATGTAAGATTAAATATCGATTTTTGAAAAAAGAAATGGTATTGTGTAATAACCAAAAATATATTGTTATCGTTAGTGTAATTCTTTTAACACATAAGTCCAGTGAGAGAAATTTTATAAGAGAAACGAAAATTATTTTGTTTCACTCAAATACTTAAGAACCATGATGGTTTCAACAAGATGTATACGTTCAGTTCAGATTTACAGCAATTTTTAGAAGAATTTTTTTTTTGTCACTCTTGTAAATTGGACTTATATGTTGAGAGAATTCAATTTAAGTTTCTTCTTCTTCCTCTCGATCCCGAGTTTCAAAATCAAGACTTCTATCTCAGACCCAGACAAATTATTTGAAATTACTTGGACCAGTTCTGTCAGCTTTCCATTTATCCAATGTCAGAGTCTGTAATATACTTTGTCACAAAGACAGTAAAACTTACTTAACAAACCGAGGTACATGTAGTTACAACCAAACACCAGTCTCTCAATTGACGGAGAGGAAGGACTACTCAGGGATGTTGAAGTCCTCTTTGGCTGTGTCAAGATTTTAATCACAAAGACCAGCAAAGAGAACAGCAGCTGGATTAAGACAACATTTTGTCCCGATGAAAAAGGAGAGTCGGACACCATTGCCAGCCATGAGGAATCAACACCTGGTGACAACAGCATAGAACACCATGTAGTGTCAATGCCTGGAAGGAACCCAACTTTTATTTTTAATAATGGAGCAACAGGGGATGGCAAGTGCATTGACAGAAGCTTTTCTAGAAAAGGGTAAGCAAAAAATAATAAGACCAAGAAACATAGCCCACAGTGGCAAATTCTCCCAGTTTTTACTTTGGCTGAGGAGGCGATCATAAGGGCAACAGAAATTTGTTTAAGGGTCTTATTTCATAATGAATACTGTTCAGTGTATTGCTCATGGTGCTAGTAAAAGATGATGGGCACAGTGGGCTGATCACCTGCTTGTCTAAAATCCTTAGATCCATAGCTTTTCCGGCTCTATATTTTCCCACATGTGGCGGGTATGCACCAGCTGTGACAGATCAGGGAGCTGGCCCCAACACAGCATTACGGTAATAATGGGGCTTGAGAAAAACAAACAAATAAACCAAGAAACAAGAACAGGACAGAAATAAAAATAGTCATAAAAAGCTTCTAGGTATCATTGTTGATTATTTTTAAACCCTTTTCAACACTTTGATAATACGTAATAAATGAAGATGACCTCTATTCTTATTCATTCAGAAAATTAAGTTTGAGCATTTACATAATTTACGAAGCCTATTATGCAATGAAAAAATTAGCAGTGAAATACAATGAGAGTATCTCTAATCTTTCATAATCAGATTGTTTCTTTAATGGTTTAAAAAAAAAATCCAAACCACATTATACCCCCAGGAGTGTTGTGGCCAGCTCAATGTCTAGCATTGCTTAACACAGAGCTGGAAAAACTCTGGATCGGGCAGATAAGGCAAGCAGGTGATCAGTCAACTGTGCCCCGAACCTTAAATGGCACAATGAACATCATATTTTTAGGTGTTGCCCAAGTTTTGGCCATAACAATATTTAATGTTGCCTTGGTGGTGAACCCCTCAGCTATAAGAAAAGTGAGCAGATTTTGCCACATAGGTGTTTTTCTTGAATACATTCACATTTTTTTCACTCTGCTATTCCCTTGATTAGAAACACCAGCTTATGAGAGTCTGTGAGATATTTCGAGCTCAAAAGATCTTTTAAAACTTTCTGTTTTAGCTAACTTAATTGTCATTAGGATAGATTCTAGAGATCAGCTACAAACAGTGACTAAATCCTCAAATCTCATTTTCTATTGTAAGGGGCTTTATTTCTATATTTTGAAAATCTTAATCCTGAATTAAGAATTACTTCTCTCCTTTCGAGTATGTTTTAATGATACATAGTTTTCTCTTTTAATTCTTTTTTCTTCTTGAAAGTAGACCCACTTTGAGTCATCAGCAACCTTAATATGCTCTGTCTTGTTGAAATAAAAACAATAACCATCAATGTTCCCTCTAATTTTTTATAGTCTGTGTGCGCAGATTTTTGGTGTTGTACAGAGTTTGACTTCAATTTTATCTAGGAACGTTTTGGGGGTTAATTTGGTGTGTGCTTTTGTTTTTCATTGGTGTGGGCAGACATTTCTCAACTACACAGCTTTTCTCCCTAGTGCACATTCACACAGCTTAGAGGAAACAGTGCTGGTAATGATACAATTGGTGATGAAAGTAGGGACATGTGAAAGTGCCAGAATAACAGTAACAGCCATAGAGAAGAAAAGTCATTTTGTGGACAACGGGGATTGAACCCACCCTTGACTACTAAGCCTTACCAGATATAGTGACTCATACCCACTACCATTTGAGCTATTCAGAGCAGATGTCCTTTTACATTCTATTTCAACTGTAAAGAAAATACTATAATAACCCTGTATCTGGTTGGATGGGCACTATACAAGTTTGTCAACAAAAGCAGAGACTAGACTATATTGACCTCTTTCATCAGTGTCAATGAGAAAAGAACATTGTTGGTAGCATTAATGTATGATGAATTTTCATCAAACAGTGGTTTGTATAAATAAAAAAATTTCAAATTCTAATCAATTAATTAGTTCAAAACTCCTGATTGAATTCTTTGAGTTATTTCCTCATTGATTATTATTTGATGCTTAATAGTGATGGTTATACAAAAGATAATCAACAATAAGATAGTCAACTTGGTGTATTTCACTATATAATGAGTGAGGAAACTTTACGAGTTGTTTCCCTTGCACCTACCTTCGATGATAGTTGTGCCATAGCGTGCACTGGACAGAATGCATTTTATGATTTTAGTGCGATATTTTTTTAGTTCACATGATTTTGATAAAAGAATGCATGACGACCATGCCAATTGAGTATTGAACGAACAAAAACAATAAGAGAAGTCTGGGAACACTAGCTAATAAAGGGATATCCCTCTCATGCGGCCTCTGTAAAATAAATTGAGTTGACTGTCTTATTGGTTTTTTTTTGTTTTTTTAAACAATAGATTCATTCTCTCAATTCAAGTTACATATTATGGTGTGTACACAAAATTAAAAGAAAAAAATTAGAATAACTGATATATGTATATACATACAATCTAGCATAAAATGTGAACACAAACACATACATATAGAGAACATAATAACATTTATAAGGAAAAAGGAGGTAAAATAAGTAAATAAAAAGTGAATTACCGTTATCTATCAGCCTCCTCATAAAAAAGTAACATCAATGTGCATTGATACAAGATCATATAAAATAAACTTTAAACTGTATACGTTTTCATAAGGAGACCACCTTTGTTCGAAAACCTTCATTTCTATATCATGATATTTATGAATTTACAATATGAAGTATCTCAATGTGGGTTTTACTAGATTAACTTTGCATCTGTAAATATAGAATTTTGCTACTAGGATTATTATGTATAAGAGATCGTCTGGGTAGTTTTCCCCTGGAATACCAAAGACAAACAGATCTTTGCTTATTTCAAGGTAATTAAGGTGGTTGCATTTCAAGTTTAGATAGTTATTAAAGTTTTACATAAAGGCCTTCGTTATATTGCGGTCCCATGACAAATAGTAAATTGATTCTGGTGTTTCGTTGCAAAAGGAGCAAAGGTTGGATTGTAAAGAGTTACATTTTGACACAGATTTGTTTGTTATCAATATGTTGTGTAAGATTCTTAGTTGAAACCAGAGTAGTTTTGTGTCCCTTATAATGTGTTTTAAGTGGTGAAAACACATCTTCCACTGAACAGTCTGTCTGATTTTACTCTCCCATTTCACAATTCCATGAGGCTTTTTATTTGGATTTATCATGTATTGATATATTTTGGAACACCCCTTCCTAGTGGAAAGTAAAATTTTGTAAATCTTATGCCCTTGACTATCTTTTTCTTCTGAGCTTGTTAAGTGAAGAGAGTTCTTCAAAAGTTTAAGAGTTTTAATCAAACCATAAAAAGTAAGGTAATTGATGGCGCAGTTATATTTTTGCCTAAACTCATGATATGTCATAAATTGGTTTTGTTCTTTTAGAAAATGATAAACGTAGAAAATGTTGTTTTGTACGGGATTTATATTGTTTCTTTTTTTCATTTCTATATTATTATCAAATATAATTGGATAGTACTGAAATTCTTCTTCAGAGATAATTTGTATCAAATAATAGTGCCAGAACATATTCTTAGTCCTTATGTATGGTTCAGAAAACATTTCTGGTCCTAAATTTTGCAAATAACCAAAATATCTTGTGGACTTAGATAGCATTTGAACCCATGGATTTTCAGCATTAATAATGATTCTACAAATCCATGTAACTTTAAATGCATTGATAAATGTTATTATCATGTCTTATTGTTGATTATCTTTGGTTATACAACTATTAATACTATTATTATTATTATTATTATTATTATTATTATCATTATTATTATTATCATTATCATTATTATTATTATTATTATTATTATTATTATTATTATTATTATTATCATTATTTTATTGTTATTATTATTATACTGTAATAATAATAATCATTATCAATCATCATCATCATCATTATTATCATTATAATTATTATTATCTTTATTATTATTATTATTATCATCATCATCATTATCATTATCATTGTTATTATAATTATCATCATCATTATCATTATCATTATTATTTGGAGTCGCTCATTTTATGAAACATGATATTATAGCCGTCAGATAAAAAATTCTTACCAGCACCCCAAAAAAGCCAAACAAGGACAGACATAAAAGACAAGAGCCATCCATTTGCAAATGGCAAAGATCTGCAACTTCCTTTGACATGTTCACATGCTGAGAGCTGACGGTCAAGAAGATCACAATCGTTGTCCTCATTGAGTTGGGCAGCCTCCTCGGGATCTAAGAGAAAATGAGGTCTCAATGTACAACCTGTCAGAAAGATTTAAAGATTAAAAACATCAATTCACTGCTTTTGTCATGACGGGGTTTTTTCTTCATCTTTATTTTGCTCTTGGCATTAGCTTGTGTCAGTAGTCACTTGTTATGTCTGTTTATTGTTGGACCGCAGATTCGTGTAGAGGTGACTGTGATACGTTTCCTCACCATCAGTGTAGCGCACACCCCAGCTTTTTTCGATGGTGGCACTAAAATTTCACATGTGGTTGTTTATTCCACATGCAGAGTCACTTGATTCGTGTCCCTGAACCCTAAAATTGAAACATACTTCGAGTGAAAAAAAAATGTAAACAAGACCTGACTGCGGCGCAACACCGACCCCCTTCTTGAGTTTTATGACTCTCACCCTCCTATTGGAGATGGATTATATTTCGAAGGTGTCGCCTTTGATGACCTAAAATGTGTTGCCAAGAGTGTACAACTAACAACTTTAAATTTTAAACTATAGTCTGTTTCAAAATGCATGTCCAAGCTATCTATAAAACCCTGTGAATTTTTTCATGGCCTGTACATCCCATGCATGACCAATCAAAAATATATTACCCTGCTTGAAATCACCCTTAAATTAAGGATTTCCTTTATTAGCACTTTATCAAAAACAACCACATCATACAGTACACAGTGATATGAAAATGACAATATTATGTGTTTTTGTTCACCAGGTCAAAACATTTTGATGTTTGTACATTGAGGCAATGACGATGTATGTGTTACTACTTCAGACCGAGTGCGACCTATAATAGTTGTATCATAATGTACTGTAAACATGAAAAAAATTTTACTTGAGGCGGTCTGAGTTTTTACTATAACGCTAATAAACAAAATCCTTAATTCAACATAGAATGGTCTTATCAAAGGCGGTTAAACAGAACTTGAGAGGAGTCCATGTAACCCCTCCAGGGTAGAGCCATGAAAACTCAGAAAGGTCCAGATAAAAAAAATTATACACTTGGCGGGACTTGAGCCCGGTCCTCCGCATCCATCCTTCTCATGGCCCAGGGTCTCAACTACTATTTCCAAATGGACCAACATCCATCTTCTTCTTTTACACACAAGTCATGATTAATTTTCTTGGTCTAGCTATTTTAGAAATCACTTACTCTGATCAATCAAATGGAGTCTCTTTTTAAAGCAGGTTTGTAGAATGAATGGTATGACAGATGTGATCAATAAAAATGGAACGAGAATCAGGAAAGTTTTGTTTCCAAGGACTGATAATAAGTGGACAGTGACGGAATGAAAACTGACAGCCAAAACAGCTGCTGAAACCAGTAAACACACAGCACATCTGAGGCTTCGTCTAGGGGAGAGATGATAATAAATGTGCCATTGTTAATGAAAAGGATTTCAAAGCATTTCGAAAAGTATCATACAGTATAATATTATGTAATCATGCATTACTCTTAATATGATTGTCTCACAGCGTTGGGACCTTGGAGGAAGAAAAGAGTGGAGGGAGCATGAAATCACATTTTTGAAGCCACTGTTCACCATCTTTGGGGGCCTAACACTCCATCGCAGGGAGGGTACAGGAAAGGTATGCCATACAACAAACACACCCAGAAGAGAGTTTGAGAGACATTTTTGAAGCCATTGCCAGCTCAGTCGCCATCTTTAGGGGCCCAAACTCTCCGCGCACTGTCTTCTTTTTTTATGATAGTGTATGAGCTGACGCTCCCTCCGTTGTTTTTTTCCTCGCTGACTGATAGCCTAGTTTATGGGTTCTAAACAGAAACAAAGAAAGCAAACTCACATGTTGTTTAATTGAAAACGAGTAGTAAGCCCTGTGATCATTACTTCCTCAAAATAATCATTTGTTTTATAAAACTAGATTGATCCTGCTTATGTCGTAGGTTGTCACTTATCTCTTATAACAAAAAATGATATCAACCTGAATAATCATATTTAACAAGTAGAGCTGTCTTGTCTTCTGTCTTCGGGCTTCTGGCGACAGTAGACAGCTTTGGTGGAGCATGGGCATACACCAAGATTAACATGATTTCAATTCTCCTGCTAAATGTTTGTTTGTTTAATCGAACCCCATTAATACCACAGAGCAGCGTTGGGGCCAGCCCAATGTTCAGTCATGAAAGGCACACATGATATCCACCATAAATGCAGGCACCCCCACCACCTAACACGACTGAACACAGAGCCGGAACTTCTATGGATCAAAGAATTTCAGACAAGCAGGTGATCAGCTCACTGTGTCGACAACTCCTTACTAACACCATGAGCATTAAACTTAACAGTATTAGTCAAAGAAAGGCTGATAAACAAACTGATGTAGTCCTCAGATTTTACCACTCTGGATACCTGCTAAATGTTACGGCAAGTAAATCAAGTAACTTACTGTACAAAGTAAGGAGCTAAAGACATGCTTGCACTTGTCAGTGACATAGTCACACCAATACCTGGAAAAAAAAAGTTTTAAAGATTATGATACCTTTCATATTACTTTCTTTCTTTCTTATCCAGTTCCATGTTACCATTAAAGTGTAGGGCCCGATCTTTGAGCCGGACTTACTCTGGATCAAGGTATTATGCCAAGAAGGTGATCAGCCCACTGTGAGTTTTTTGTGGTAGGAATTATTTTGACTGGACAGCGGCCTTTCGGCCTGCTCTTCTCGATTTCCAACTACCAGGGGTTCTTTAATGTGCACAACTTGCACACGGGACCTCCGAATTTATCGTCTGTCTCCGATACGACTAGGTTCTTGATCCCACCTACCTTCATAGGATCAGGGGAGTGGCAAATAGGTTTATACTGAGTTTTACGAAGAAAAACAACAGCTGTCCCCGCTGGGATTCGAATCCGGTACCTTTCACTTCAAAGGCCAAATCCATACCCCTGAGCCACTGGGACCACCCTTTCATATTACGTCTTTTAAAATAAATTTCAGAATAATGAAACAAAAAATAAGCAAAATACTATGCAGGCATTACAGACAATCATATGACATCTTTTTAAAATTTCAGAATAATGAAATGTTTTTGAGTTTCTTTCTTTATCAATTTACCCTTTACCCTTTTGGTGTAAGGTTTATGCGTGTCATACAGTGTCGGCTGCTCGGATAGCAGGAAAAGATAACGCTGGAGCGGATTTTGAGAGCCGTAACATGAATATGAATACATAGTGGAGTATGAACCCTGAAATATTGAAAAAGGCACTTAGATGCCTGAACGAACAGCCAAATATTGATCTTTTTGCATCCAGAGTCAATTACCAATGCACTAAATACGTATCATTTAGACCAGACCCAGAGGCATTTGCTGTGGATGCATTCACAGTGAATTGGTCTAAATTAAGATTATTTGCTTTTCCACCCTTTTGTCTATTGTCCAGAGTACTTCAAAAGATAAAAAAGAGGGAGCATCGGGTGTAGTAGTTGCTCTATTTTGGCCAGCTCAGCCATTCTTACCAGTACTTATGAAGTTGATGATACATATATAAAAATATATATTATATATTATTATTATTATTATTATTATTATTATTATTATTATTATTATTATTATTATTATTATCATCATTATTATTATTA
>JARBEQ010070170.1:0-14600 GCA_030265355.1 Tritonia tetraquetra | reverse complement strand
AGGACTTCAACCTGATCCAAATTCTTCCAGCACTGTGTTCAACAATACTGAACATGGAGCTGGCCGCCTCACTCCTTAGGGGTACAATGCGGTTTCGATAACAACAGGACTACAACTGTTCCAGTTGAAACAACTTTAAAATATATTTCATAAATATACAACAGATAGCAAGCAAATGTTTTACGCAGGTCATGTAAAAGACGAGACCTCCGGTTTATAGTCCATATTCCCCCCAAAAAATATCTCACCCTGAACCCCCGATCAGAACCAAGGACTTCCTGCTCAATACAGTTCTACAATAACATTACAAATAAATATTCTTACCACCCTTAGTCCTAGGATAGGTAGGGATCCACATAGAAGGAAAACTTTGAGGTGCAGGCTGTATAACATGAGGGGATACACGAAGTGGAGGAGGTGATGCCTGAGCTTCAACTTGGGTTGGTAGTGACTTCTAAACAAATAAATAAAGGAAAGAAACAAAATTGTTAATCTTTAAATTTCAGTGCGCCCCATCCAACACTTTCCACTTGAGGCAAAAATAGCAAATCCACCGGGTTGACTACACAACCTAACTACACTGATTTGAGCATCCCACAAAAAAAAACAATTATCAAAGTCTATGATTACAAAGACTAGCATGGAGTAAAATTATTAGCCATTCTAATTCTACCATTTGTCAACACAGAAAGACCGAAAAAAAAAGAAAAAGCGGGAAAAAAAAGAGAATCTCCTTTGTTAGATAACACAGAACACAAAATATATCAGGAAAAACTTACGGGTTTAAACTCAGCAGCCAAAGGATTCAATGTAGACTTGGGTCTGAAATTTAAACAAATACAGATTTTCAAAACATTCATTTAGGGAAAAATAATATCCACCAGCAACTCAACAACATAACTGAATAACTATACTGCAGACCTGTAAATGACCATTTCCAAAATTGTCTGAACTTTTCAGTTAGCGCTGTCTTCCAGTTGTAAGAAAATTCATAAAATTTAATTCTTTCGCAGTTTTACATTGACTCAACATGCAGGGCTGAAATTGTTTTTTTTAAAAGCTGGATGGGTCATCCCGCACTCATGAGCCGCGATTGGAAACAATACATGCAACACAAAATACAAGTTTGTGAGGATTTGATCGACGGCAGTAAGTAGGAAAAATAGTGACGGTATAAAAGCCAGAAATCTGGCACCTTTTCTTATTCTTATCCAGTTCCCTTTTACCATTACAGTGTAGGGCCAGCATGTGGCTGGATTTCTGTGGCTCAAGATATTACTTACTCTTATCGATTTTCAACTGCCACAGGTTCGTTAACGTGCTTAACGTGCTCACTGGACATCCGAGTTTATCGTCTGTCTCCGATAGGATTAGGTTCTTGATCCCACCTACTGAATAGGTTCAGGGGAGTGGCATATAGGTTTTCACCATGTTTCAAGGAGAAAAATATCTGACAGTGTCGCTGACAGGAATCAAACCCGGTACCTTTCAATTCAGAGGCGAGAACTGTACCTCTGCGCCACTGGGACCCCATAGTCTGGCACTTATGTAAAAAATTGTTCTCAAACGAATGACAGAATTCAGAACACAAAGTACTGGCCATGATTCAAAAGAACCTACTATTCAAAAATGTCAACAATAAATGTCACTGCATTCAGTACACAATAGTCCTTATTTCAAACCACACTAAATAACTTACGTTTCAGATTTTGTGTCTGATTCTGATGGCTTTTCTTGAGTTTTGAGTGTGGACCCTGACTTTTGTTCTGAAGCGCTTACACTCGAGGCAGCAGCCGATGACGATGGAGGACCTGTTATAACGTTTACACTAGAGGAAGAGGATGACGATTCTGTATTTCCTATGCCAGAAGAGACACCTGATGCAGCACTTGATTTGTTTGAGCTGTCTTCTGTAGATTCAGAAGCAGACTCTTGGGCCTTTGAGCTATGATCCTGTAGCAAAGATATAACAATTGGAAGTGAATAAGGAGGGAATTTCATATGTGTGGTGTCCCGCGAGGAAACCCGCCGGGATGTCGCTGAAACTGATTCGGAGTTCCAGACAAAAGAAAGTTTTGATCATTTTTGGACCATTTTGTTTATTTCCATTCATCAATCATTTTACAAAATAAGCAGAATATTTTTCACATCATATCCAGTCAAATTTTGAATCAAAATCGGTTGAAATTCAGCATTATGACACAGTCTTTCATGATCGATGAGTCATTGATGATATGGCAATGACCCCATCATGTTGCATATTTGTAAATGTTTGTGGTTTTTACTTCTTTCCATTGATACTGAGAGCACAATTGACCTGTGCATCCGGGTAAACAATGTTATTTCACAATCAACATCTAGTCTGGAGTTTGATGTCTTTTGCTGACAAATTCAAACATACATCTATAAAACAAATTAGTTCATTTAATATTTCATCTAATAAATTATTTTCGTCACAAAGTAAAGAGGAGTTGGCTTGTTATTTTCAAGCTTCAAGACCATAAAACTTGGCGATCTAGTCCACCAAGGAGAGCCCATTGAATTGAGCCATTTAATGATAATTTATGTTTGGATGGCCACAGCAGCAACAGTGACTCATGAAATGATGAAGAGGAGCCTGAAATAAGTACTAGCTTGAATCTATCTACCTAGATTATACAGCTGTTAACTTTTAATAATGAATTAAATACATCCCACATTTCATTACCAGTATGGAGAAAAAATTTAGATCCGTAACACGTTTAGTACCTAAGTTTATTCTCACTCTATAAAAATTTCTTTAGCAAGACTGTATAGACCTAATGTACAAAAGAGATACCTTTCACCAATTGAGATGATAACAACAAACAGCAATATATCATAATTCACAATGTCAAGTGCCAGGCAAGAAGGTGGAACTGAAATAATGGGTAAGTACCTCTAGCTGTATAACAACAACAAATTAACACTCACCAGGACAAAGTTATGGGAGAAATCCTTAAGCTGTTCCACTCTATTCTTGACTTTGTCATCTGTTCAAGAAAAAAAATAAGAAAAAAAATATGAACGAAATATCCTGAACTATAACTAAATGTGAGGCGATCTAGAATGACAGGTCACTTGCACAGAACTGGAATATATAAGCCCCCCCCACCCCTTTCAAACCATGTCTGGTCTAACTTTTTTTTCAAAGGCAGCGTTTATTGGGATGCACATGCAAAAAATACAGCCTTATTTGTATGTTTCTTCGTCCTCTTCCTCCTCGTGTTCCTGAACCCTAAGTACTCGAAGTGAAAAAAACAATAAACTAAGACTCCCCTGGAGTATATATGATTGAATTATCAGGTTTAGGATTAGAAAGGTAGAAAAAGTAGAGAAAAAATAGATAATGTCTATCATATTCACGAGCGTTAGTGATGACAACAGCATTAGTATCATACTATGTTTGCACTGCTGTGTACAGATCTGAGACTCAGTTTAAATATTTCCGGAGTGTAGCATCAAATTACAAACCCCATTGTAAGTAAATGGTGGTTGGTGAAATAAAACCAATGATAATAATGAATGGCATTTTTGACGATGTCAGTAATAATAATGGCAACTGGAGCACAATTTTACCAATATAGCACTTTGAATTTATCACTATGTGGGTTGATCACCTGCTTGGCTTAATGGTAAAAGGGAATTGGATAAGAAAGAAAGAATTTATCACTATATGATTCTGTGAAGATTGTAATCCATGGCCATATTACACAAACTGTCATCAAATGTTGGTGAAAAGAGAAAATGAGGTAGTAACAAAAGAGCAGATGAACAAACCTGGACTTGTATCCTGGCCTCTTCCATTCCTCCTGTCCGCTCCTGGTATAGTTGGAGGTGATGTGGCATTCTGAGGGGGAGCTGGGGAGGCTGTGGCAGCTGGTGATGATTTATGGTCCACAGGAGGTTCAAATACTTTGGGGGCTGTAATTAATGGCGCACATGCTGTTTGATTTGATGCCACTCCATAATGCTCTGCAGGCTTATGTGGAGCATTTACTTCTGATACATGCTGGTGCTGGCCTTCTGAAATCCAATTTACATCCATCAATCAAAAGAAAAATATATCGCAAGAAAGCAAATTTGCATTAGTTAAAATAAAACACACACAAAGCATAAAACTAAAGTTTTTTTTAATATGAAAGGAATCCAAAAGTCCTTACCCCCATTTACATGTTGAGGAAGAGGGGCTCTATGAGCTGATGGCATCTGACTGTTATGAAGGGGAGCAACTTTAGTATCAGTAATATGACCCTGTTGTGGATGAACTGTTTTCTGTGAAGCTGCTGGATGCTGCTGGTTTAATGATGGCACATTAGAATGAGGAATATTTGGTTTTGTTGGCTGTGAGGATGTGACCTGTGACAGAGAATGAGGTGGTCGAGAAGGCTGCTGCAAAGGTGCCTGCGACATGGGAGGAACTTGTTGCATGGAGTGAGGGTGATGATGGTGTGTGGGAGGTGGTCTCTGATTCCTGTTGGACATTTGCGGAATTTGGTAATTATTATTCATGTGCTGTCTGGAGTTGTGTATAGACTGTTGGGGGTAGTTAGGCGAGTTCTGTCTTGGTGCAGCACGCCCCGCTTGTCTTGACTGGTTACCATTTCTCATTGGATTTGAATCACTGTCTGCACCCCTCAATTGTGGACATGTGTATCTAAATGAAAGGAATTTTAAAAGTCGTTAGTCTTACGCCTTTGTTAACTCGGTTACGCAGAAAATTTACTGCTAAGGAATCTATGGTCTTAACAAGTGTTCCGCAGTGTTTGATAGCAGGATCTGATGAAAAAAATACCAGTCCTTACAGTGTTAAAAATTGAATTTTCATACCAATGTCGCTGTCAAATGACAAAAAAATTGATGAACTTACATTTCCTACAACCTTCATTGATAATGGAAAAAAAACAAAAGGACACTAATTAATCATTCAAATCTAAAAAATAAAACAAACGTACGTTTTTACGCCACTCCCAGAATGACTATCTCGATTGACACCAGATTCTCGATCATTCCTATGTACAGATGAGAATTTAGACTCCTCATCACCATCCTCATTCTCTTTCTGAATCCTGTAACGGTACACCTCACTTTTCTCAATCTCTTCTGCTTTCCTTTGAGCAAACTTTTCACGCTCCTCATAACCCTCAGATTTGGGATCAGGCAAGTCAGTACTGTGCAAAAAAAATGAAATATGGAAAGATGTATTCAACATGAATCTCTAAAACACAGTCGTTATTGTTTTTTATCTTCTTCACAGTGACTGTTGGAACAGAAAATAAGTTTCTAGGATGCTATAGACTATGTCAAATTACCTATATTTCGGCGCCTCTTTTCACTCTGACGTCAATGGTATTATAAAACAGATGGCCGCTGACTGTTATGTAATCTATTATTGACTTTTCATTCCTATCTTCTGAAACTCTGGTCCATTTATTTGTGAATATCTTTGTGTTTGAAAAAAGTGGTGGGGCTGCCACCTCAGGGCCCCTTACCTTGCGACCTCTTGGTCTGGGATCTTTATTCGAGGCCTTCCCAAAAAAGGTTGGTATAGCCCTCAAAGTCATTAGACCACTCAAGCCTCTCTACTGCAACAAGGTCGGTCACGAAGGAGCTTGTCAATATTTTAATTCATAAAATACTACATGTCATTAAACAATTGTGAATTATAGAAAGAAATCGTGAAATCAAGATTTCTCCCAGGGTACCCATCAAAGAATGTGACAGTTGGCAGGTATGCATTTGCATACCATAAGCTTGAAATCTATATTAGCCAACTAATAAAAATCATCAAAACCCTTACGTGTATCCTCGCAAATCCTCCGGGAACGAGGATTTCAAATTAAATTTTTCTTTGTTCTCCAAGAACATGGCAGATGGTTCCCAACCTCCAGTCTAAAGAATGTAGAGAAAAAAATAAATATCATCCATCTCATAAGTCCAAAGTTTTAAAGTGGTTAGTTTTACACCCTTAGCAACATATTAGTGGTCAGAACCATAAAAACTCGGCAACTCAGCGTTTAGCTTTGTGTAATAAATGAGAGAGAGAGAGAGTACGATATAATATTATTATTGAGAAAGGTCACACCAAAATAATATTATACTATTGAGACTATTATTATACATGTGTAAAATTGTGGTAATGGGTCCGTGGAGAGGCATTCCGGGCCCAAGGTGCTTAGCCCGGTTTCTGTGGTATGAAGGAAAATGCGCGTCGCAGTGGGTCAGAGGTATGGATACCGGGTTCGAAACCCAGCAGCGACAGCCGTTGTTTTTCTTCACAAAACTCTGTATAAACCAATTTGCCACTCCCCTGATCCTATGAGCGTAGAAACCACGTCCTATTAGGACGCTCATCTATCGCAAATTACGCCCTCTGTAGTAGTCTCTGACCACACCAACATACCATCTTCACAGCAACTCACAAAAGAAGATGAATTGGTTTAGGTTTACTGGGTGAGCAGGGAGGGGAACAAATACACCCAACAATAGTGTGTTTAGAAAGACGGATATATGGGGTCAGATCAGAAACAAAGCAGCTAGAAACTGTCATGAACACTACTCTTATGATAATTTCACCACAGGTCCATAATGAAATTCCAACAAAAAAAGCAAGAAACATTGAGAAAGTAAAAGTTCATATTTCATTTTTTATGCTTTTATTTCATATAATATATTTTGAGAAAAAAAATCAAGACAAAATGACTGAGGACATTCGCTGTCAATTATATTTTTTTGTTTTAATACATAACTTCTGCCCATTTGTGAAAAAAAATTCATCCATATCTCTATTCACACTTTTTATATATCTTCACTAATAACCAAGTACGATCAAAAGAGTATCCTATCCTAGATAAATTTTATCAAATTTATGACTTTTTGTCTTTTCCGGGCTTGTCAATTAATGTTTTAATTAATGTACCCAAAATGTATAAATTTCTAAAAAATCCCATTTTTGACCTGAAATATCTCCATTCAAAATGTATGTAGAAACCCCATTTGAAATGTGATCAATATACAATTTGTTATTCTTTAATTCTTCATCTTCATTCAAGTTCATAATTGAAATCACACGCACGGGCCAGAAAGTTCACCTGTCACGCATTACATGCTTGTTTGTTCTATCTGCACTGTAAGCAGATTCTCACACACTGGTCTTACACACACGATACATAGCTATTTTTCAATCTGGCAAAACCAAGCGACTACATTAACATTACCTTTGAACAAAATGTTGCAGTTCTTAACCACTGGCATTGACATATCAAGTTTCAGGAAGTTACCCCTTGACCGGAGAGACATTTCCGTCACTCACGGTTGTTAACACACATTAGCACTATCGGCCAGTCGCGTGCTGACCTTCTAACCCGTGGCGGTGAATTCTCAAGTAAGCGCTCGCTCGTGTTAGACTGTGTCATAGATCAAATTAGTGATAAATTTTTGCTCTACTTTTAAAGATATGTTACCTGGTCGTCTTCAAGAGTCATTGGGGTTGTTGTATCAGCATCATCGTCCTGCCATGGTTGAAGCTCTTTCATTGTTCCTTGAGCACTTCCATTGAGACGAGATGAAATTCCTGTGTCAGTAAAGTCTGTTGAACCTTTGGATGGTAAAAGACAGTAGCTGATTATCTACATCATTCACTGAATAAATGGATCACCACTGACGAAACCTAACAACTGGAAAAGGTCCTCAGTGGCAGTATCATAACTGAAAGTTTACTTGACATTTTTTTAATTCTTATCTAAAAGTGACCAATGTATTTAACATTATGTCATGTAACTGCATTCAATCACTGCATTTTTTAAAAAGATGTGAAGTTCTCGTATCTATAAGTAAATGTGGTTCTTGTCAAATTCTAAATCGCTGCTGCTATAGACAAAATAGCTGGGCACTTTAAGTGCTGAAGAGTCACAATTAAAACTTGCTGTGACAAGAAGCAGGAAGTAAACCTACCTATAGTAAGACCTCTGATATCCACACCATTAGTCACACATACAACAAAGTTGTCCTTAGGAATGACAATTCCTTGCATATGCTGTTCATAAGCACTATCTCCAACCTCTAATTTGGCATCTGTCATTGCTATATCACCCTGAAAACAAAAGTTTTAAAAGAGGATCAGTATTAACAATATTAATACAAATATAATTCATCAGCATCACTCTATTCATAGGAGTACATAGCTGCCAACTATCCAGAAAGCAAAAATAGACTCCCATATGAGGTCTGTCACATAGAGCCATAATCAATGTCATATTGAGTCCATTGGTGAATACTGTCTAGCTTCTTCAACTTATTAGAAGTCTTCTTCTTATCCAATTCCCTTTTACCATTACAATGTAGGGTCTGCACTATGAGGCTGGATTTCTGTGGATCAAGATACTAAGCCAAGCAGGTGATCAACCCACTGTTTAGAAGTTTCAAGTAAAATACAACACATCAGTTTACTTAATTTAAGATGTTTGTTAACAGGATTGCTTGTTTCAGGGTTCCCACTCAAAACTTAATGCATCAATTCAAGTGCCTTACCTAAGGGCACAGCGCCAGAGTGGTCACCCGTCCAGACACTGATCATGATCAATGTAGCTTGACCATGCTGACCAGTTCAGCGTGCTAACCAATCCCTCAATAATCCAACACATACTGATACTAAAGACTATTTCAAAATCAAAACCCCACAAGTTACTCTCAAACGAACCCAGATCGGTAAATAGAAAACGAAAGTAGAAACTTAGAACGCAGCGAGTCGAACCTCGTAATGACAGACTAGCGAAGCGCTGAATTACAAAATTCTTGCCGTTGATGCGAGTGACTAAATGAATAGATTCATGTCAAAATGCTTGATTTCAAATTTTTTAAATTCAATCGCGACCTAGACTTATCCAGCCAGGCACTAAACGAAAACAAAGTAAATAGATAATATTGATAGTTGTGGCAGTGTAAATCATCATACCATTGATACAACTATACTGCAGTATGCATGCGTCAACAAAAAATAATATAGCTTTTCTTGTCACTGCTCATAAATGAGTTCCACCCGGTAAATTTGTGATTTCGCAGAAAATGAATTCTAAATCGCTCGAAAAGTCTCCGCTGACTGTCGACACGAAAAGCGTTATGTGAGTCAATATCTATTTTTCCACAATTTTATTCTAAAATTCAAGAGTATTATCTTTTTTCTCCAGATGGTCAAATCGTACAATATTATCGTAATGGTTGGCAGCTATAAAAAGATGGGATGGACAAACACTTAAAAAGATGGGATGACAGAAAAAAATAAATAGACACAAACCTTTTCGGAAAACGCTACAGTATGACCTTTATATTTACTGCCATTTCTTGTTGTGATAGTTGAATGAGCACCCTGAAAAAAAATTAACCAAATTTTCATATAAAAAATAAACTAATTTCAAATAATAGTATTTCAAATTGAGACCAGATAGGGGCTACCGCTATACAAAGAAGAAAGTTTTCAAGGCAAAGATTTGATTACAAAGAAGTTGTAATTCGTAACAGGATGCATTAGATTAAAATAGTTTTTAATCAAATCACTTTCTTCTTTCTTTCAAATCGCTAGCTGTCAAAAAGTCTGAACTTTCGCAGTTGGCTATACATTACCTTTGTCACTCAAAAATTCTGGCATACACACATCCGCATTTTCACTAACACGCACATAATATATATATACATTTGGTAACTTTGTAAATAAACATGCTAATTTTTTTTTTATGGCATGGCATCATATGGATTGTACGGGGGCACATCTGGTAGGGTTTCCTCTATTACAATACATAGTCGTAAAATGAATAGCTAGTAGAAAAAGTGACAAGTCGAGAATCCTCCTCTAATCGTCTTTTTGTAAATCTGCGTCCATGCATAGTCCATAGGTCAACATAATGACCATAAAAAATAAGTAGATAGATGTTGGGTTAGCGGATCACACTCGGTGTAAAAATAGCAAGAATGTTTAATACAACACAACTTACCATTACTGTGCACATCATCATCGCAGTTCGAGGGTCCTCATAAACCCCTTTAGAGCCTGTAGATGGTGATGAAGGTGTCTGTGGAGAGTTGTACGAACGTATATAAATGGATGCGGACGCAATGTACAGTACAAAAGAAGACAGACATTTTCTAAACAAAAACTAATCAATCTATATATAACAATGATAGCAAATAGCTATTTAAGCAAATAATCAATACCTCATTCTCGGGAGTGTCACGTCTATGACTGTTGGAATTTGAAAAGCCACCTCTGGAAAAAGAAAAGAGAAAACTTAAGATTCAAAATACTACATAGTGATAATAATAGCTGTTATTTTTTATTTGCAATTGTTATAAAATAGCCCTATATCACAAAAACCCTTTCTTCTTTCTTTCTTATCCAGTTCCCTTTTACCATTACTGTGTAGGGCCAGCACAATGAGTGATGGATTTCTGTGGATCAAGATATTGAGCCAAGCAGGTGAACAAACAACCCACTGTGACCTTTGTGGTAGGAATTATTTTTGCCCTGACAGAGGCCTTCCCTTATCGATTCTTAACTGCCAAGGGTTCTTTAACATGCGCAACATGCACACGGGACCTCCAAGTTTATCGTCCCTCTCCGATAGGACTAGATTCTTGATTCCACCTATCTGAATAGGATCAGGGGAGTGGCATATAGGTTTTTACCCAAGTTTCAAGGAGAAAAATACCTGTCGCTGCAGGGAATCAAACCTGGTACCTTTCGGGAACCATACCTCTGCGCCACTAGGACCCCATCACAAAAACCCATGAGAATAAAAGGGTTGAAAATAGTGTCTATGCTTACAGTTTGGTAAGCCAAAGCCGCAACATGATTGATACTGGCAACAAAAATGGGCACCAGAAGGTTGGCCCAAAACTAAGATCTCGCAGTCTTTTGTTTCTTTCCTATATTCTTCTTATAATTTAGGTCACATCTCTGTATCTCATCAGATTTTAGATTTAACCTCAAGATATTGAGCTGCTATTCATACCCTTGTACATCTATGTTGATAACTTTTTGTACTGGAAGTGCGTATTTCTTCATGTGGCAGAACACATGGTTTGTCTACTATACTATTGATTGAGTTATTATAGAGAGGTAAATCTTGATCTATAAGACTTTTCGCATGCATTATAAGTTGGTTCACTTCCTCTACGTTTTCAATGAGCGTTTCCTGTCACCCAAATTTCACAACCTGCATATTTTCTTTAAAGAAATAGTGGAAATGATGGATAACTAATAAAATATGAATCTTGATACATATCTTTCTGCCACATGAAGAAGGTAGTGTCAACTGCGCCGGGTGTTGCTGGTGTAATCGACAAGTACAGCCATTGCGACAGCCTTTTCCGGTGTAATCAAGACTAGCATCCGTGGCGACGGGCAAAATTAATTCCTACCACTCACAAAGGTCACATTTATAGAACTCTGTGTTCTATAGCTACCATCGTAGTAGATTAAAAACAAATTGCTCTGGGCTGCCCTGAGGCTCAGCGATAGTAATAGTGCACTCGTTCACGGAAATGGATGTTCATGGTTCGAATCCCACCCAGGCCAAAGGCTTTCATTGTGTGTTTGGGGGGGGGGGGTATTTTGGCTACATGTCGTCCACATAATAAGAGTCACTCTAATTACAGGAAATGGCAGTTGCAATGGCCGTACACTTACTCACTTGTCGATTACGGCGCAGTTGACACTACCCATGAAGAAATATAGTTAGATATGGCTTTTAGAAAAAAATACATTTTAATTCTCACAACTGATCCATCATTAACAAATAATTCAAAATCATTTTGTGATTATTTAGACACGATAAAGACAAATAAATAAGTCGTTAGGGGTGTCCTCGTCATCAAATGTTGTATCTATGTCCATTTTTGTGAGAAAACTAACTAATAAGTGACAAAATAAAATGAAACACGACAAATTTTTTTCAGTTCTCAATCCTCATTAGCAGTTGGGGAAGTAATTAACTCAATCTGATAAATCTCCGATTGAAAAAAAATCAATTTTATTTGACTACAGTCAGACGGATGCTTGATACAAAACTGGAAGCATCGAAAATAATTGCATCATTGGGTGACCGGTCGAAACAAAAACGGGTTGACTCTAATGTACTTTCCGGGCATCTCGTCAACCTAACTTTTTTCCCAACAATTTTCATGTTCTGAGAGTCCCAAACCTTGTTTCTATGTAGGAAAGCTCTTGTTGATGCAGAAACATGTCCTCTATCTGGCCATGGTAGTTAAAATTGACCTAGCCTAGCCAGATAATTCAGTAGTTTAGAGAAAAAATATAGGGTCCCGTTTTTGCCCCATTTTCGGCAGCGTCGTTCGACTCAGCCATCCATAATTTTGCTTTATTATCTTCAGAATGGGAATTGAATTCATATCATGTAGGTACCTGTCTCAATAAAAATAATAGACGTAGACAGTCATCTATATCGACATCAACATGTGTTAGTGCAAAGGCACCATTTTTTACCTGGTGACATTGTTTTTCGCACCTAAATTTTTTTATTGAATGGAACAATGCGTTTGGACAATAAATAAACAAGATTAGAATGAGAGGCTGCATTAGAGATGAAACAAGATGATCTCTCAGTACCGCGATCCCCTTCAAACTATATATTATTCTAAACAAACCCCAGCGTCACCTGTGTTACTCCCATTGACGGGTGGGGAAAGCCTGCACGGCATGAAAGTAGGTCATTGATCAATATTTAGGGCTAGCACAAGTGACGCCAAGGTTCAGTTAAAAATATTTTACAATACTTGCCTGCTAGGTACATTAGCTCGTCGATTTCTAGGGCGGGAGTTTTGTACTGATGCAGACATCTTGATAATTTTTACATGTGATGTGGTTAAATATGACTTTGGTAAAAAAAATTGGGTACCTTAGAATCTCTAAAAGTTTTTTTATAAGTGATCAATATGCAGTTAATTCTGGAGATCAATCATCCTTGAATCTGGATCTTGATGCATACGTTTTGAAGAATGAAATGATGCAAAACAAATGAAGCATCCTTAATCAGTTTTTCATTAATTCAGAATTTGATTTCTCCTTTGTGAATTGTTCCAACTCCAAGAGGAATCATGCACCATGCACACTTGATTATGAAAATGGTAAATAAAGTTTATGTAATGTAATCAAAACGAACTCGTGACTTGACTGAGATCAAAGTATTTGACAATAAAAAACATTCGAAATGTAAACTTGAGATACTTTATGATCCAAGAAACTCCAGTGTTTAGTGTTTTGAGATAAGGCCCACCAGGTTGACAATGTCCACTTGGGCCGATTCAGAACCAACAAAGTTGTGGCTGGCTGTGAAGGCACAAGGCACACACAAATAAGTGATAATATATAAACAAAACTGTATCTGTCAAAGCAATTAAATATTGTAGATAAGATGTATATATCCTTGTAACAAGACGTTCAAGAGCTGAATGTAGAAACGTTCTACAGGTCAGGTTGTACATCCACCATTAGAGGATCAACTCAACATGGCCGTCTTACAGGATATTCCTCCGCGAGGGGTTTAGTTTTATGCCAAAAATATTTCATTTCATACTATTCAATGAATTGTACACTTTTGAAAAAGTATGACTATTGCATTGTCTGCTTTTTGTGAATCTCATACAATATAGATTGATAATATCAGTTAATATGAATATAATTGGCAGGATTATTTTGCAGTTGTTTTACCCATTTATTGCGCATTTCTCGTTATCGCGAGACTTGAGTCGAAACCGGGATCGAGAAATCAGGGGTCGGCCGCGGTAGGCAATATCACCTGCAAACAGTCACGCGAGTCAGTGGCTTTATCCTTTATTTTAAGTTGGTTTCGTGTTTTCATTAAGTTATGCCTTTTCCTCCTAGGATTTTTTTATCTCATGTAATATGTTAACTAGATAATTCGTAGCGTAAACTGAGAATGGCAGGATTCGAACAATTTTCATAAAGATGGGTGCCAACCCCTGCTTCTTCCTATTTCCTCTTATTTATTTTGTACAGCTTACACTTTTGCGGTTTTTCTTCTGATCATGTTTCGAACAATTTTTCATCCCCTCCCTCTGCCATTCTACTATCCTCTTTCACAACTACACGTTATCACTATAGTTATAATAATACAATTATTGACAAACAAATACTAGATAGAATCATTGTTAGAAAGTAATAGCAAGAAAAACTATAGGTAGACCAAAGAAAATGTGTCAGGATGGAGTTTCAGATATGATACAATTTTTTTTTTAAAATAGAAGATATATAGCCTTGTAGAGGCAAAGACCACTGAATGGGGATCAATGGTGAAGTGAAAGTGTGCATGACACGCATTACCTGCCACCGAAAGGTACTAACGGTTATTGATAAAGAAAGAGAGAAAGAATTGTTGATATTGACCTATAGCCTACCTATATAATGAATATAACTTTTGTATAAAAACAAGGAGATGTGGTTAAAAGTAATGATGAAATATTAGAAGTGTGGAAAGAATATTTTGAAAGTCTACATAACCCAACCAACTTAACTAATATAGAAAATACAGAGAGCAACAGCCTAGATAACA
>JARBEQ010070059.1:0-14601 GCA_030265355.1 Tritonia tetraquetra | reverse complement strand
GCCTACTCTTATCGATTTTCAACTGCCAAGGGTTCTTTAACGTGCGCAACGTCCGTCTCCGATAGGACTAGGTTCGTGATCCCACCTACCTGAATAGGATCAGGGGTGTGGCATATAGGTTTTCACCGAGTGTCAACGTGGAAAATACCCGACAGTGTCGCTGCCGGGAATCGAACCATCTACCTTTCGCTTCAGAGACAAGAATCGTACCTCTGCGCCACTGGTAACCCCCTCGACGGAAGACAGTTTTCGAAAATCTGCTCTGGCAATCATGGTGAAATCTTCAAGTTCTGTCGCTGATTGACAAACAAAAAAACTGTCCAAGTCTTTTAATAGCACTTTTAATCAAAAGACAGTACCTTCAGATATGATTTCCAAGCCACATTTATTGATTGTTTTTAAATTGAAAATTAAATATGCAAAACATAACGTTTTTTTTCTAAATGTGGGATTATATGGGATTTATACAATGCCACACTTAGCAAACATAATAAGAAACAAGCAGATGTTCTATAGTATTCCTTTCAATGTTTAGAAGACATTAAAGCTATGGCTCTAAAAGGCTTTAACGCCTGGGCCCGGAGCTTCCTCTGGTGGCGTGAAGCGGACACGTGACCATTTGTCACTTTCTGGATTGGTTACTGGTCTATTTATAGCAGCTATTTTCTCAAAATTAGAATGATACCCATTTCTACACGTGGTTCGAATTTTTGCACCAGGAAAAACCGGAGTGCCTGGAATGCGACTCGAACCCACGATCTTCGCCAAAAAAGTAAAACAAATATATCGCGAATCATGTTCTATGCGCTCTATAATGTATAGTCTACTCCCAGCAGGGAGTATCCTTCTGTATCCTTCTCCCAATCTAAAGTGCGAGCTGCATGTTGGGCGCATCAGCACTGGCATTCTGACAAGATTGTTCGCTGCCATCGGCCGGGTATTCATTTACAATTTACACCTGAGTTGAGTGAGATAAGCAGAGTAAAGTGCCTTACCCAAGGGCACAAACGCCGGATGGTCGGAACATGGTGCGCCCGAGAGTTAACCCATCCAAGCACTAACCACACTCAAGGTTGCTTGACTACGCTGACCAGTTCAGCGTGTTAACCGTTCGACCACCGGCGCCTCTATATTAAAGCCCGATGTCTTAACAGACAACTCCCACAAAAAAGGTCTTAGTTAATACGTAGTAAAAAAAAAACAACAGGAAAGCCGTTGAGAAGAGTAGCAGCTGCGGGACTATCAAAAACAGGCTGATGTAATGGCTAGCACTTCTCCACTTAACGGCTCGCCACAATGAGGGGGTGCGTACGGTATTACATAAAACCATAGTTTATCGTATTTCAACCGCTAGGGAGCAGATGGCGCGGCGAAATACCAGGCTAAACGAAGGCCATTTACAATCTCCCCTTTTATCCTTTACACTGCGCGGCCGAGCATGACCTAATCTAATGGGTCGCGTGTCGCCAAGTCTCCTGGGTGTAAACAAGTCCTCAGGAGGAAGCCATCCGTAAATAGATGTATCCAGTCCTTTCACACAAACACACACACACCAGTGGTGCTCTCCGATGTATTAAGAACTCACCACTGGGTACCTGGAGGTGTCGGGGCCCTTGCCGAGTTACAACCAATAAAGGGGCGGATGGCACGAGACAAACATACTTTCGGAGACGTGTTTTTTTGTGTGTGGTTAGATAGGTATGCTGCTTGCGCCATGTATGAATTCAATCACCTGATAAAAATTGCATCTTATTTATAGCTGACTTTGATGATTTTACGACTTTAGAAATTTAGCACGTTCCCCTATTCACGTCTTTGTTTTGAGGCTATGATCTCAATGGTTACATCAGATCCAGGCGTTAGAGCAATGACATTCAATGCGTTTAATGTCTTCTTCTATTGTGGCCTCTTCACGGCACACTTCCCTTTCGTTGTGGTTTTATATAACTAAAAAACGAGTGAGACAAGATCTTGGATCTTTAAGCTAAAGACTTTAACCTCGGTTCGAGTCTTGAAAAGCAGAACGATCCAGATAAAAAAACAAAAACAAAACAAAACAAAAACAAAACAAAACACAAAACCTTCCTCACCTCGAACTCTGGACAATGTCATCCAGAACTGAATGAGGTAAACACTGGGCCTTAAAGTAAGGGTGTCAGGTTGGTAAACATCATAAGAAACAGGGAAAGTGTCGCCCACAACCGGCACATCGAGACTGGTTTTCGCATGATGGACAGAGCAGGTCAAAGGGTCCTTGGGATCCACACATTCTGTTTCTAGAGGCTGGGCCATATAAATTGGATAAGAAACTTTACTCTGTTTGCCTCACTCGACCCAGGTGTAGAAATGGGTACCAATTCTCAAACGAGTCTTGGGAAAGTATTCTGCGATAGATCATCGTCCTATCCTGAAAGTGGCAAATTGTCCCATGTCCGCTTCACGCTACGAAAACCGGGTTAAGCTCCGGCGCTATGAGCCTTAAAGGATCTTAAGGACATACTACTATTATTGGGTTTGCCAATTTTGATTTTGTTCTCCATTTACAACAATTTTATTATCAGTTTGGTTCCTGCTATCTTATTTCTGTAACTATCAAAGAAAGAAAGAAAAGAGGAAGATGATGAGAAGGCAGTGGTTAAGTCATTTGGCTATGGATGCCGAGGTCTGGGTTCGAGTCCCGCCCTGTGCAGGATTCTTTCTCTGGACATTTCAAGGTTTTTATTTTTGGCTATGCCCTGGAGATTCACGTGGAATCTACTCAAGTCATGTTGGACCGCCTTTGACATGAGCTTTCTGTGATGAAATGGGTGTAACACATGAAACTGTTAAACTTTTACATGATATAATAGATTTTGAACCAGATCAACGTATGCGTAGGTCACAGTGGACTGATCACCTGCTGGGCCTAATATCTTGATCCAGGGTAAATCCGCCTCACACAGCGGGCCCTACACTGTAATGGTAACAGGGAACTGGATAAGAAAGAAAGAAACGTATGTGTGGGCCACAGTGGGCTGATCACCTGCTGGGCCTAATATCTTGATCCAGAGTAAATCCGCCTCATAGCGCGGGCTCTACACTGTAATGGTAACAGGGAACTGGATAAGAAAGAAAGAAACGTATGTGTGGGGAGAGGTAGGAGGGCATAATCTATTTGACGCCTACACTACAACAACTGCACTGCTGTTACTTGCTGTTTTATACTATTTTACACACAGGGCATGGAGTTTGCAATCGTACAATAATGTGCAAATAATGACTCACTAAAAAGATTACGCATCTAGCTATAGATAGACAGGCAAGAAATGAAAACAACAACAAATTTAATGAAGTTTGATGACATGAAGATCGTCAAGACATGTCACGTGTGTCACGGTGACACAAAAACACGTCACCCACCCCGTGTCATCGCAGTTCCCGATGGTGCGTTCAAGTGAAAGGAGGTAATAAAGTGTGCAGCAGCTGCGCACCCCGTCAATGGAAAGGAGAATGGGAGTAAACAACAACAAGCGAAGAATAAGACAACCACCAAAACGTCAACAGAATATAATGGAATAATATTGATAACGATATTGATACTAGCAAAGTACAAAGTATTGATACATTTACTATTACTACTATGTACCATAACTGAGCGTTTACATGTGATGCACAATCAAGAAAACCAAATTCATCATCATCACCACCATCATCATCGTCATCGTCATCATCATCATCATTACCACCATCATCATCGTCATCATCATCATCATCATCATCTGCCAGTAAAAGAGTTAGCATAATTTAGTATCATATTATTATTAAGTTAAGGTAAGTCTTTTTTATATATTCATTCATTCATTAACAATAAAGTAAATAATATTATTGATGATTTTCTTTGTTTACTTGTTTGTTTATCACATGTTTTATTTAGTGCATTTAGCAGTCTTGAATGCTAAGCTCTCAAAGCCCGAAGTTTATTCAATAAAGACGTATAAAATGTAAACGTCCTGTAAATCTCAGATGTCAACAACCTGGATCTCATGAACAGTTTCACAAATAACCAAGGCCACTCTTTGTTTGTTCTCGTTATTCGTGGGCGACGGTCAATGGGCAACGGTCAATGGGCAATGGGCGACGGTCAATGGGCAATGGGCGACGGTCAATGGGCGACGGTCAATGGGCAATGGGCGACGGTCAATGGGCAACGGTCAATGGGCAATGGGCGACGGTCAATGGGCGATGGGCGACGGTCAATGCGCGACACAGTCAATGGGCGATGGGCGACGGTCAATGGGCGATGGGCGACGGTCAATAAGATTTGGTGTTCGTCACTAGCGCAGTGATTAACCCACTTAGCTTTGGGTGCGGAGGTCCGGATTCGTCTAGCCTTGTGCTCTGGACAATTCAGAATGTTCATTGCTCTCTCCTAGAGATTCAGATGGAATCTTCTCAAGTTCGGTTGAACCGCTTTTGATATGACCTTCTGTGTTGAAGATGGCGCAAAACCTTTAAACTGATAATGTTTTTGAAAAAACAAACATCCATCCTAACTTGCATCTCTAGTATCAAAATACTTACCTTATTAGATCTTCTTGTATTTGATGATGAAATGCAAAATATAATGGAAAAAGTTTAAAGTTGTTAGTTTCACGCTCATGGAAAACACATTATAGGTCATATCAAAGGGGACCTCCAAATAATCCTCCATCCCCGATAGGACTTGATTCGTATGGAGTCCACAGGGTCCCAGCTATGAAATTCGAGAAAGTTTAAATGAAAAAAATGCCAACGTCTCCGCATGGATTCGAACACAGTACCTTCTGCTCACGAACGCGTTACTGCTAAGCCACGAAGCTCCCAAAATATAACGAATACCTTAACGAGATTTTATCGTCATGTTCAAGCAGTTCGTTTTACGCCGTTTCCGAAAGAGTTCATAAATATCAAAAGGAGTTTAATCTCCATTGCAGAAACTCTGAAACGTCCAGAGAAAAATCTTAAAGGGCGGGATTCGAACCAGGGGCATCCCGGCCAACTGACTTAACCACCCGACCCCGATGCTCTCCTTTCGCGGGCGATTACTATTATAATAATACGATAAATAGGTAGATTAATAGATGGATAGATAGATACATCCATATATCAAGAATTTGAATGAAACACTAGAATAATAGAGCGCTCAAAGTCTATATAGAGTAGATAGATAGGTATGTAGATAGACAGACAGATAGATAGATCCAATAGATGAATTAGTGGACGGGAATGTATATTATAACTGACTGGTATGTAGGTAGATAGATACAGAGATAGAGAGATGGGTGTGTGGACATAGAATAGATAATACAGATAGATACTGATGGAAGGAGTGGACATAATGTATAGACGGATAAATAGATAGATGGATAAATAGATATATGGATAGATAGATAGATGAATAGATCCTTTAGAGCCTCACAAAGCTCTGTAAACAGTTTTCTTTTTCTTTACAGTGCCTGTTTAAAAAAACACAATTTTCCTATAATCCTAATAAACATCTTTTGGCTAGATCCTACTCTTTTTTATTTCTATTCTTTAAAAAGCAGTTTATTTTACCACTGCGGTAGGCCAATGGCCCGTCCACATACCCCCCCCCCCCCCCCCACCCACCTACCCCCACCCCTACAACCCTCCCCGACGCCCACACAACATGCACTGTAATACTATTGGGGGCTATTATTTTTACTGGCCTTACCAAAGAGGTTATAAATAGAACATAGTTCTATTCCTATTTAATAAACTCTTTGGACCATACCTACCCGTATACCTTTTACCAACCAGAGCTCGCGACACCTTTACAGGAAAGGCAGGTGCTCCCGATGTCCGCTCTCCAGACATTGGGGCTGGGTAGTGGTGGGGGTGGGGGGGGGGGGGGGGGGGGGGGGGGGGGGGGGGGGGGGGACTCAATACAGCACGAGCCAAAGGTAGCCGAGCACGAGGCTTGCACGCGACAGAGGACATTCCACAACGCCAGCTGATTTTTACCTGGGTACCTGGAGGGGTGGGGAAGGGAGGGGGATGAGGGTCTGTGAGGAAAGAAGGTTTGACTGCTGCGACAATAATCAAAAGTCCTATTTCAGCCTGGTTTAGGAAGTTTAATTTTTGATATCATGATAATAATATATCAATAATTGCAAATTACAAATTGACCCTTATGGCCTGTTCACATGGTGCGGATTTTTCTCTGGACATTTCAGAGTTTTCATGGCTCTGCCCCGGTGATTCACGCGAAATTTTGTCAAGTTGTATTTAACCGCCTTTGCTAATATGACCCATCTGTATTGAAAAGGGCGCAAATGTTCAAACTTTAGAACTATTAATCTTCTTCACAAAATCTTCATTACATGGAAAATCAGTCGTATGTAGAGAGATTTTTCCAAATTTCTTGAAAGTATGTCGTTAGTTAAATCATTAATATTTTTCTTGAAGAACATAATATGCTTATGATTTCCTCATTTTGAATGAGTTTCTGGATACATACAAACTTATATCATTGGTAACCAGTTTTAAACGAGAATGTAATGGAAGCCTAAGCACATATATCAGAAAGTGTGATAAGTGGATATTGTCATAATGTTATAATTTTGATTTCATTTTTGTTTCTAAAGTTTAACGTTTTCAGTTTGACGCCACAAGGAAGTCCATTTTGATGCATGTAACGTGGAGTACAGATATCGATCAATACCGCTTTTGACAGTAAAAACAAGATCGGAGTGAGTAATAAAGATTTGGCTTTTGCACGCAAATGCTCAACTAAGTTATAAAAAGATTCTTCATGTCTGTCTGTCTGTCCCCCTGTCACCTCCTCATTCCGTGTTTTCCCCATTCCTAACCCGTCTATTCAAGTATGTTATCATTAGAGTGTCTTTTTTAAAGAATACGAAGCCAAAGTTTTTCTACTCCCCAAAAGGACGACGTGGTGGTGGTGGTGGTGGTTTTGGGAGGGGGGGGGGGGGTATAAAGTAACAGCTGCTTCAAACAAGGGTACAGGTGAAAATTTGGGGGCGGCTTTTTTCTCTCTTTTATATTCTTTGAGGTTTGCGAGCAGTGTCTACGCTCTACTGGTGTTCGAGTGTCTGATTGAATGAGGTGTGAAATTTATTGTAAAAATATACGGACGATTGCATGTTACAAGGAGACTGTTTGATGTCAATGATACAAACGAGGGAGACAAATCTAATGGATATTTTTTTCCCCGTCAATCTTCTAGATGGATTCGTAATGATTCCTAGATCACGTGAAATGGTGAAGGGGAACAAGAAAAGGGGAGGAGGAGAGAAGTGAAACAAGCGGGCAGCAGAAATTGATGATGATGATGATGATGATGATGAAGATAATGATGACGACGACGACGAAGTCGCCAGATCAAGTTACAGATTGCGCCAAAAAATGATTTACTTAAAAAAAAAACTTTAGTTTCGTTTTTGTCTTCATTATTACGTCATGATTATCATCAAGTGGATAATTGTAGTTTTCAATCCGTTGATTAAAAAAAACAACAACCCGCTGAATTGCCCACGCTGTAATTGGTACCATGATTAATCTTGCGCCTGATATTGTCACTGTTTTGCAAATGAATAAAGTATATCTAGGCGTATATACTCAACGTCTGTTTTCATTCGTCAAATTTCTAAACTGACGCCCTAAAAGTTCTAAAGTTTGGACTTGTGCGCCCATTTCAACACAGCATGGCTGCATCAAATGCGGTTTTATAGAACATGAGAATATTCCGCGTGAATCTTCAGGGCAGAGCCATGTAAACTCGTGAAAGGTCCTGAAAAAAATCCTGCACAACTCGGGACTAAACGAACGTTTCAGTGCTCATCCCCAGCGTTAAAAGTCAATGTTAACCCATAAACTCCTCATCATGCCAATAAACGTCATGGGAAAACTGGTCCACGCAATCTTTACCATCTCTTCATCCACCCCCCCCCCCCCCCCCCCCCCCCCCATAGAAAGTACTAAATCTGACTGCTATGTCTGTCCCCGTCACCATTAACACATATTAGTAAATTCATTTCTCTATATCTTTCGCTAGCCCCAGCTGCCCGTATGACAACCAGTCGAGCCCATTAGCAGCTGGTTAGAGGGTTTCCTACTTCAGCTTTGAAGAGTTCTACAAATCAACATGGGTGGTCAGCAAGTAAAAGGGCTCCAGCTTCATCGCTTTCCATGAAATGAAAGGATTGGGGGTGTTGGGGTGTGGGGGTGTGGAGAGGAGCAATGAGCGAGGGGTGGGGGGGGGGGGGGGGGGGGGGGGGGGGGGAGGTTGTTAGAATAGAAGTTCCAGTTGTTGTAAAGCCCATGCGTCAATTATCAGACCCACACACGCGCAGGGAGGTTCGTGTGGTGCTGTCATCTATTTTAAGAAGTTGTCAAAATATATTTCGTTTTATTATTCGGAAGTGTTAACAAAGCAATGTAACCCAGTCATTATTGGTCCTTGAGCAACGTCATACCGGGTCTCAAATTCTCTTTCTATTTACCTCTTTAAACAATCGGACTGCAATATATTTATAATCAGCAAATATCATGTGATGACCTTGGCCCTGAAACTACACCCAACAATGACAAATACAGACGTTATACCAATACAGGGTGTCTGGGGAGCAGGGACGTATGATCTCTTCTACCCGCCATATTTCCCTTCCAATGAGGGGGTGTCAGTCACAGTCTACGCAAATAGACCAACGTGTTGGAAAGTAGGACAAATAACACATTTATAACTTTTTAAAAACGTCATGTGACACCCAACCCCCAATCATTAAACGAATTAATAATTTTGAAAAAAGCAAAACATGAATGAAATAAAATCCCCAAAACAAAGAACAAAATAGATATGTTTGCCTCACAGAATACTCGTGTCCTTAGCACGAGAACATAGAGAATGCGTTACGCTTGCGATTGAAAACAAAACAAAAGAGACAGCAACTTTTTAATACACTCTACATTGTCCGTGAGTTTGTTTTTTTTTTTTGTTGATTTTTTTCCAATCGCAAGCATAAAGCGGTCTCTGTGTTCTCGGACTAAGTAAGAGTAAGATTCTGGTGACACTGTTTCAGTGATCAGGTGGAAAACAAAACAAAAACAACAAATTACAATTCACCTCTGTGCGCAAGTTGCAAGTCAATCGCATGATCTGAAAAACAACAATAAGTTAACCTTAATGTCCCCGTGTTTTCATTCAGTTTGTATTGAAAGTCAAGAATTAATTACCATCCTACTTTTGTTCTTCTCACCGGAACCACCCCAGGCCACCACTTTTGGACATTATGAATTTGTGCAGTTATGCCCCTTTTACCACTGGCTCCGTGCTTGCGTGTCTCCCGGTAATCTTGCACTTTTACTGACTTGCCTCCTTCCGATCGTAGTTGTCGGGGACAGAATGGAAAAAAAACGTTATGGTAAGTTAAGAATTGTAAATACGTACTGGGACGTGTTAACATTGTTATTAGTGTTATGGTTGTTCCACCATTTATTTTATCCCTTGAATTAACCACTGTCTGATTCTTTCTCAAACGATAGAACATAACTGAATTCATAGCACACAAAAAATATTCTGAAAAATAGGTTGAAACTGTTGTTGCTACTTGTTGTTGTTGTGTCTTCTCTGGAAACCTTTCAGCTTGTGAACGTCAGCTCGATGCCATGTTGTATTAGACGAAAGCCTTTTGAGTTGTTTTGTTCCGATGCATTTTTTTATAATCACTGTCTTATATTTCCATCATAATTTCGATATAATGGAAATGGAGCCGGCACTGACGATAATATGAATAAACAAGGAAAGAATAATGTAACAGTGCCAAAAAAAAAAAATAAGCCAAAGAGAAAGAAGAAAATTGACGTGTCGAATTGGGGAATCGAACCCCAGCCACGGAGTGGTGGTAGCTCAATGGTATAAGTTGATTTTCCTCATATCGATCCAAAACTTTGGCCGGGCCAGCAGGCCGGGGTTCGATTCCCCACTTCGACACGTCAATTTTCTTCTTTCTCTTCATCATAATTTCTTCCTTCCCTATATTTTGACGGCTTTATATTATAAAAGATGGTGTTGGAAATAAAGATATTCATTTTCGCAGTCGTATTATATTGTTTGTTGGCTTTCCGTTTCCCTGTACAGCAGCCCCTCCTATCCATGCTGTAACTGCCAATCAACGGATACTTTGTGCTTTGGGGTTTAGTATGTTCAACATGCTCGGACTCAGACTCAGGGCCATCATCTCAATTCTTAGAGTCCACTAGTCGTATAGGCAGACGACCACTCTGTACTTGATAGAGCACGCAGCACTAGTCGCGCATAGTCACGTCGTACGACTAGTCTAGCAGTCGTCCGTTTACGCGACTAGTGTGTCAACACGTTAGTTTCAGTTTGTTCAACGTCTGTAATATAACTCTAACTGTTTATTCTATTCTATCTAGACAGTGATATGCATTATTCTGAGAACGACCAAATTCAGGCATGCTGAAGACATTATTGTAGAGATACATTAATTCTGTGTGTGACGGGTGGAAGAATTTATTTTCTAGACCCATGCTGATTTCCATAGAAAGTGATTTGTTGTATGATAGGCATGGCCACGTGGAGTAGTACCCGCATCGCTGGATAATAATGATTTATTCTAACGGAGAAGACCCTGAAAAGCCCTGGTCACCCATACAATACTTACACACAATACAATAACAATACACCTACGCATGATATACACTCGCTCTTGTCAAAAACAGGTTCCAGTGAGTGTTATCGAGATATTCAGCACGTTACTGCGACCATATGCAGCCAATGCGATTGGCTGATCAAATAGAAATGCGACTGCCTTGATCCCAAATAAGCCCGACGATAAAGAAGGTCCCGAGGATCAAATTCACCAAACTGCCCTTGTGTTGAAAGTTATGGGACAAAACAGCAGGCGCGCGAGACTTACAAAAAGAAAAGGAAGTCAGCTCACAGGCCAAAGGAGGGGGGAGTCTGTATAACAAAGTAACAGTTGTTACCTACCTGACAAGCTGCCACCCGTATTGCCTTTCACACCTTTCGGCCCTTTGTCAGTGACCCCCACCGATTTGACACGGGCCATGAACTGACACCAATGCTATGTCATCGCCCACGCACCCCCTCCTTTCTACGACGTGGTTTGGGGGAAGGACAGACGGAAATAGCATATCTCTATCTCTCCATCTATCCCTATTGTATTGGCTATCTGTCTGTCCATCTCCCTATCTATTTGGTTGCCTGTGAGTCTCTGTGTGTGTATCTCTATATCTATCGATCTATCGTTCTATTTTCCTGTTTGTCTATCTATCTTTCTTTCCATCTGTCTGTCTGTCTGTTAAAAAAATATATCTTCATATCTGACATTTTTTGATCTGAAAACAAACACTGGTTGAACGATACATCAACCATATCAGAGAGGAAACGTGAAAATTAGGAAAGAGTATTTGTCCTGAACCACGGCAGTCTAAAGATAGTTTTTCGCTCTTTTGTTTTGGTAATGGTGACATAGCGTTTCTTTGCATCCTTGGGAAAGATACATGTCTCTCCGGGCTCACATTGTACGTTTAACGTGCACGCTAATTTTGATGGTTCGTCTTCTTGACACGTTGAAAGTGGCTCATCAGTAATTAGCTCTTTTTGGATTGTACCTCTATACCCTAAGCTTGATTTGAAGCAGGGCTGAAATCCGTCACAATTGGCTGAAATCCGCCACAATTGGCAAATGGGCAATTCAGCTTGATAGGGGTAAGCAGCCCACAATCGTTTTATCGATGCAAGACAGACTGAGACTTGGCATGGATGATGGAGGATATGGGGTGCAAAATCTAAATTAGGGGTTGCAGTTGAACCTCATGCACCCCCTGCTCCCGGGCGCCAGCCAACTATTATTTTGGTTGTATTGAAAAGAGAGTGAAGGTCAAGATTTCGTTCAACAAGGTGGATATGAACATATTCACACTTCTCTCTCACCCCCCCCCCCCTCTCTCTCTCTCTCCCTCTCTCTCTCTCCCCCCTCCCCACCCTCTCTCCCAACTCTTCTCGAATAAAATCCAAAATTGCGATGATCTCCACATTGTACTCACGGTTTGAGGAACAACTGAAAACATGCATAGGCCCCTACAGTAAAACAGATAATCAAAGTAAAAGTCAAATACTCAGGTCTAGAACACAAATTAAGGCTGCATATTTTTTTAAAGGACGGGAAAGAGAAATAAATGAGAAAAGGAGGAACAGGGCAGAAAAATTCCACCCTTGAAAAGGTGGGTCCACACGAAAACACTTGAACGACTAGGTCGTGTACCCGGTCGGATAGTTGCTGAGTCAGGATCAAACGACAGGTGTTTTATCAAGGAGATCCTTTCTACCTTTCACCTCCTCCTCTTCCTTTCTTGTTTGTGTCGTCGTAGTAAGGGTGATGCCCTCAATTCACCCGAAAATATAAAAAAAAGACTTGTTGAAAACAAGAATCACAAGACAAGAATCAATGCTGGTAGTGTGTTGTTCGTTAAAACAAGTCATTAAAAAAAAAGATTATAAAAAGATATCACGTCTAGATATTTCTATTCACATCCAAAAACGATTTCTCATTAGTCTATTTATTCTCACTGTGACCCCATCCAACTCACTTCCGGTCTATACTACACACTCTTTAGTATCGTGTAGTAAACACGTTTGAAGTTTTACGTCCTTTCTACACAGATATGTCATATCAAAGGTGGCTCAACAGAGCGCAAGAGTCACACAAATTCTGAAAGATCCACAGAAAAAAAAATCTTGCTCGAGGCGGATTCGAAACCATACCTCCGCATCTAAAGGCAAGTGACTTAACCACTGCCCTGGGGACGCAGTACCGTGTAGTAAAAGAGACGTTGAATAGCGTCACACACCATGAATGAGACCCGTTGTACGCATCAACAATGGTATTACTATTCAATAACCAAATCATACAATTATTTGGTTATTAATTATCATGGTAACGCGGATTTAATCACTTTAATTTTTTTTCCACCCGTTCCTTTTCGTTTGCTGCACCAATGGTCTGGAACTCTTTATCCACAGAGACTAGAATTTTCAATCTTTTAAGACCAAACTTAAAACAGATTTTTAAAGATTAATTTTCAACTAAATTGTTGTAACTATTTTGTATTTTATGATACTGTGTACTTTAGGAGGGTTGCTTTTGTGTTTTGTCGTCGTTTCTGTTTTGGTGTATTTTGTTGACGTCGACATCTTTGGGTGCCCTGTTCCTTGCGTGTATTCTGTGATTGTCTTGGATTGTATGAATTGTTTTCATGATTTTTGTCCCCCTTGCTATTGAACATTGTCCAGCGCCAATGAGCATCTTCTTGATGAATATGGGCGCTATAGAAGTGATGCATATTATTATTATTATTTTTATTATTATCATTATAATCATTATTATCATTATCATTATTATTTTAGTTTAAGTACTATCTACACCCATTAGTACATTTCAACACCCACTCCTGCTACTTTCACATTGACATTTGCACCATGTAAATATTTCCAAACAATGTATTATTTTAAACCGAGCTCCGAGGGTTTCGTGTGGATTTAGTTTTCATATCTCATCTCCCTCCTCATCCCACATCCTTAATTGGAATCATGGTAACGATCAATATTGGTGTAGCCAACATCAAAGAAACTACCATCATTAGTCAAACATCTTTAGAATCACGTCACAATCATCACAATTACCACCATCCCACTACCACCACCACCACCACCACCACCACCACCACAGGCACCACACTACAACACAACCGTCATTACACTAAAACTACCAAGATCACCACTGTAACATCAATCTTTCACCGCTACCACCACCAACATAACCACCAAAACAACATGATGTTTGTGTGTGTGTGTGTGCGTGTGTGTGTGTGTGTGTGTGTGTGTATGCGTGTGTGAGTGTGTGTGTGTGTGTGTATGCGTGTGTGAGTGTGTGTGTGTGTGTGCGTGTGTAAACAAACACCGACCCTGTCTGTCTATAATATTAGTTTATTTGCTTAAATTATATATCATTTCATTTTGCCATCTCCCAGGATGGAGACCTCACACCAGAACAAAAAAAATGCATACAGTATAATAATGTAATAACACAATAAATGCAAAACTCATCGACTCTTTCGCATGTTACCGCCTCTCTCCTTGACATGTATAGACAATTGATCCAAAACACCAGAATCCCCTCTTTGTTTATTTCTTCATCGTCTAGATTCGAACGAGAAACCTCACCTCCCAAGTTGTCTTGCGTCAAGTATTTTTCTCTATTTGCTCTCGACTACGATGTGTGTGTGTTTGCCACAAACACCATTGCGGTCTTCTATAGTAAAAGTAACAGTAGTTTTTAGTAGCATACACGTGGTCACAGTGGTGGAAGTAGTTTGAGTGGTGGTATGTACGTAGTTGCAGCGGCGCTACTAGTAGCAATGGTAGTACTGGTGGTAGTACCTACGGGTGATCGTAGTACTGTTAATAATAGTAGTATCAATGATAGTAGTAGTAGTAGTAGTAGTAGTAGTAGTAGTAGTAGTAGTAGTAGTAGTAGTAGTAGTAGTAGTAGTAGT
>JARBEQ010069949.1:3668-14601 GCA_030265355.1 Tritonia tetraquetra | reverse complement strand
CAGGCTGACTTTGAGCTGGGCTCAAGGCCGAAACCGGGATCAGCGCCGGGTCGGAAGTCTTGTTCTGGACTCGGGAGCGACCCGGACACAATCCCTGAGAGTTTGAAGGAACATTCTTTTTTGGACAAAAACTGGTAATTTTGATAGACTAAGAAGGTCCAGCAGAATTTTGGGGCCGAACTACTTTTTTTACCAGATCTTCACGAAACTTTACAGTTTTGTAGAATTCGTCATTCTGATTAGCGGATTTGAAATTCGAACTCGATCCGACAAAAACTACGACTTTGGCGGTGTTAAACCCACGCCCGCCCAACCAGTCAAGAACAGGCTGACTTTAAGCTAGGCTCAAGGCCGAAACCGCGATCAGCGCCGGGTCGGAAGTCTTGTTTTGGACTCGGGAGCGACCCGGACACAATCCCTGAGAGTTTGAAGGAACATTCTTTTTTGGACAAAAACTGGTAAATTTTGGGGCCGAACTACTTTTTTTTTACCCGATCTTCACGAAACTTTACAGTTTTGTAGAATTCATCATTCTGATAAGCGGATTTGAAATTGGAAGAAACTCAATGGTGTATTGACGGACAATTGGATACATTATCTGTAGAAAATTTTACAGTGGGTTGATCACCTGCTTGGCTTAATTTCTTGATCCAGAAAAATCCAGACGCATTTTGCTGGCCCTACACTGTAATGGTAAATGGGAATTAGATAAGAAAGAAAAAAACATTTTACAGTTCCAAGAACGTGGACACTTGTATAGTAGAAAAAACCGAGACGAAAGCATTTGAATGCAGTGTTGATAACACTATTTTTATTGAAAGGAAAAAGTGCTCATGACATGATGAATGTTATCATAGAATGGATAATCAGAAACAAAAAGCAAACAATCAAACCAAAAAGACAGTCGAACACACCAACAATGCAATCAATAGATAAACAACACACACACACAGACACTTCAACCATCTTACACACAAACACACACACACACACACAAACAAAATAGAAATACCAAAATTTCAATCGCAAAAAAATTTCTTTAAAAAAAAATGAAAAACAACAAACACACAACAAAACAACCCACGCCCAACCTCCCCCAAATAAACAAAAAAAAACCTCAAAAAAAAAAAAAACAACCCCAAAAAACAAAAACAAAAAAGCAAAATAATAAAAAATAAACAAAATAAATAAACAAAAAAAATTGGGAAGAGATTGATTTTTTTTGGAATTAGCAGTATCTGCTTTTCCATGAAAAGGGGACATTATTGGAAGCTGCGATGCGGTCCAGAATTATATACAGCAGCTCACAGGTTAAAGGGGGGAAAGGTAAAATAATAGATAGCCGACCTTTAACCCTCAACCGTACATGCACAGCAAAAAGAAAGAAAAAGGACTTGCAACAATAATAGTAATGACAATAATAATGATGATAATAATAATAAATAATAATAATAATGATAATAATAATTATTATAATAATAATGATAGTAGTAGTAGTAATAATGATAATAATAATATAAAGAAAAAAATATTAATAATAGTAATAATAATTATAATAATAATATTAATAGTAATGATTAAACAATACCACTTTCCACAGGGTTATGAAAAAGAAAACAATCAAGCATACAGGAAAAACCGATAGAAACTTGGTTAGTTTCTTTCATAGTTTTCTTGTGATTAGAACAATGGGATCTTATGACCTTACACGCCTACCCTTTTTCCGTTGAATATCCTTTGTTATCAATTTAAACAAATTATATATAGAAATAAATAAAATATTAAAAACAGCAACAAGAAATAAAACAAAACAATAAAACAAAACAACTATAGCAACTTCTCAAACCAACCAAAATTATTATTTCCAGAGTTGTCAAAAAGCTTATGTAGCTCCCAAAAATGTTGCCCTATGAATTGTTTTAGAAGGATAAACTCATCAAAATGTGCCATTTCATATATCATGAATTATTTATTATACATAATCATATATGCACAAAGTGTCGAAAGTAGTAGTTTTAGAATACACCATATAGAATCACACCCAAATACACGCCACATAAAAACAATAAGACAAAATAAGCATAAAACAATAACACAACCACACAGTAAATAATACCAATAATAAAAAGAATATGAAAATCACGTAAAGCGATAAACTGTTAAAGCAAGCAAATGGGGCGAAGAGAAGGGAGGAAGTGGGTCTATTATAAGATAGCATAGATTGAAATAATCGATATAAGTAGAAAATATTTCCTTTCCTCCCAAAAGGAGTATTTCCATGAAAATTACATCCGTGGTAAATACATATCAAATTATATTCTCATTGCTCGTTATCTTTTTTGGTTGTTATCAATAATAATAGATATAATAATAATAATAATAATAATAATAATAATAATAATAATAATAATAATAATAATAATAATAAATGATAATAATAATCATAATAAGTGAAATTGATCAGTTTATTTCGGATTGTCGTGGCAGGAAAAATATCTTTTAGTATGTGAAACATGAACCATGATATCATCAATGAGGAACTAATAATGAGACAGATTACAACAGTACCCCAACACAGAGAATGGATTTTATACGTACCCTTCACCTAGAACGTTAAAAAGCAAACATTTCTTTTATTCTGAGACAGAAAAAAAAGAGAAAAAAATACAACCAAGGAAGACAACTCCAATATGACTTAAAATCTTAATACGATTAAGTCAATCTCTCCTTAGGGAATAGCGTGAAGGAAAGTATATTTGGTGTGTGCAAATTGTTAAAAATTTTCAAGAACACAATTTCATGTTTAACTGCAAAATATGATTTGCCTTGAAAATACATTTAAGTGAAATATAAATTGTTTTCAGTGAAAGATGACAGTTTTATATATATATATAGCAATGAAGAGATTTAAAAATTAGTTTCAAAATTTCGAATTATGAAAGGATGAATTTTCTCAGTAATCGAAAAAATAAATAAAAAAGGGGGGAGAAAAAAGTGTGTTCGCTTATTACTCTAAAAAAACTGTTTCTGCCATTCGAGCCATTTGCGTAGGTTAATCTAAAAGTTGAACAGCATGGGTTGTTGATATTATTAAAACTGTGAAGCAGTAGGAATGTACTTATGCAAAAAACAAATTATGGTGAACACATCTTCATGCAATGGACACAAAATACATTCTCTCCTAACATCTCATGAGTAGTAGAAATATATATATCAACTCAAAATACACTTTAAAAAATGATCAGATAAATTGCAAATTAATATCTTTCTTCTAGACTCTTTTATTCCAAAACATAGAAATGTAATAAATGAAAACCTGAAAAAGGTCATGAAATCACTTTATTGAAAAAGCAGGAACCCACATTTAAATTTAAAAAAAACAAAAAAACAACAAAACAATTTTAAAAAATCAAATCAAATAATAATACGACAAATACCTCACAATTACACATGGACGTGTTAAGTGGTTTTCAATGCCAGCAGGACACGGGTTAATTTGACCATTGGATAAATATCATTTCTCGAGACTTCATTCATAATTTTCCCTCACACTGACAACTGGTTCACTTCACAAAAGTCACACTTTAAATTACATGAAACAAACTTGATACACACTGAGAAGGATCACACTCATAATAAGGTACAAATAAATTATGGAATCAAAGAGATATCAGCCACAGTATACAATTGTTTATTGTTCAGACAGTCATTGATGACACAAACTCTATTGTTTTAGTCCCTCATACACTAATATCAAGAGATTTGAAAATTTAGAGAAAACTTTAGTTTTGGTTTTGACTTGTATATCAATTAATCATTTTGAACATAGAATATGAAAATTTTATTTCAATTTTTGCCCACCACCATTCAAAATATTGATATTTCTCACGTGACAAGGAGCTAAAATCATTGAATTAGAATTTCTATGCACATTAAAATAATGCTCCATATGCTACAGTCTGAGAAAGTAAAATTATTCCAGGAAATAATACCCCAAAAATAAAACTGAGAACAATGACTTTTAATTCATTTTTGTGCATTCCACAGTAGGCCATTTTGCCGATCAAATTTTACTGGCGTTCATAATCAAATTTTAACTGACATCATATATGACAACCCTTAACTTGCAATGTCACTATTCTGTAAATATTCAAGTCACACAAAAGCGCAGAGACAATTCTTTCAGAATTCTGTACAACAGCCACAGATATGAAAAGAATTGTTCAATTATTGTTGCCAATCATCTGCTTGGTTTTATTCGTATAATATAATATGTGTGTTCACAAAATCATTTCATACACGTAATGAAGACAGGGATGTTATAAGTTGGAACAACTTAAATCGATATGACATTGAACAAAGAGAAAGAAGAAATGTATGAATCTGCATTGTTTAACCAGTCACAGAGCTAAATGAAGTACAAATAGACTTATGACATTTGCTTTAAAAAAAAAAAAGATTCATTTCTGAAATTAATATTGCTTGATATATTTGGCATGGCTTGATTAAATCTAACATGTAAAACAGATTACTGGAACACTGCTGTTACAATGGACACACACATAGAATCTTAGACTGCGTGATAGAAGAGAGAAGTTTAACAAACAAAATAAAGACAAATAGTATATAAATACGGGAATTTCATTTTAAAATATGACCAGACTATACAACACTGTCTTCACAAGACCAATTACAGTAAAAAAGGTAAAAAAATGTTTTTAAAAGTCTGCATGGGACAAAACACAAAACGCTCCAGCAGCCCCATTTTGTTTTCTCGTAATTACAGACCAGGATTAAATCAGAATTCTTCCTTCAGTCATAATTATCCTTATCAGATCAATCAAAGACAAAATTTGAACGTTCGAGTTATAAAAGAATGACAGAAGTAGTAATATCTGCAATTATTGAGAAAAAAACAAAACAAGATTAATATCAACCCCCTAGTAAATGTAACCTTACACCGAAAGGTACTAAAAGGTTATTGATAAAGAAAGAAGTAGTAAATGAAGACCATGTTGGTTACCATCATCCCCGGTGTGATTTTTTTAACATTCATTATCTTTCAAGTTATTGAAATAAAGAGAAGAATGATCAAGTCGAAAAGGTCGACAGAACGCATCAGCGAAGACCTAACAGAACAGTACATAATTGTAAGGGTCCTTTTATTTAAAGACTAAACAATATAGTATAAAATTGTAAGGATTCTAGTATGACTGGTTCCGATAAAGTGGAACATAGGTTAGAATTTATAATTGCAGTGATTTCTCTTTTCCGTGATATAAAATTAATCGCTCTTTGAATTGAATGGTTGCCGAGATATTGCCAACGTAAACTGGTAGGCGAAACACAAAATACAAATGACACTCATCTGGTTTTCTTGTTGCTATCTCAAACAGCAGCAATTACAATAAAACCTTAATCAAGATTAATTTTTTTCCTGATCTGCTTGGGTGTTTATTTAAGGAAGCTAATTCAGTTCCTCCACTATCAGAATAAAATTTGAAAATAATTGAAATGGACACAATATGATTTACCTAAATTCAGATCAATTTGCTTATTTCGGAGATATAGAAAACTTCCCAAAGAAATCAATTTTACTATTGTCCCCAGATATATACCTAAAGTGTTTCTGCGGTTAAAATGTGAGTTTCAAAGAATAAAACACAATGATGGATCTAATCTACGCCACCATGCAGAAGATTCTTTGTTTCACAAACCACAATCATTTAAGGGGACTTTATAACCAATCTAAAACTATAATTTGCATATGTGAAAAAACTTCACAACCCCACCCAAAAACCGGAATAAATAATAACAACAAATCAAGATTTCAAAATGGGACAGACCAACAGAAATAGAAGAAAGAAGAAAAATTAAAAAGTCTTTGTGAATGAATTCGTAGTGCTACCACTTAAATTGTTTAAAGTTCGATTCTAAATTTCTTCATTGCATAGGAAACATTGAATCTGGTGTGAGAGGCAGAGCCACGACTTTAAAAAAGCAAAGTAATGATGTTATGTTGCATCTTGTCCGCCGACTCTGCGCTCACATTTCAATGATAGTTTAGACAAAAGTACATTTGATGAGATCAAATTGCACACAAACAAAAAACATGTCAACGCAAAAAGAAAAACAAAAAACAACAAAAAAAAAAACAGTGACACATCAAACCACGAAGTGATTCAAATTAATATCAAACAATCTTTGCATTCTCTTCATTGTACATCACAATCATTATTACAGTGATTTTGTTTGCAATATATTCAATAATAATAATAATAATAACAATGACAATAATTATAATTAAATAAACGATAAAAATTATAATAATAACAGCAATGTTGACATAAATAATAATAAAAATGATAATAATAATAATAATAATGATGACAATAATGAGAAAGTCTTTATGTTAAAAAATGCTGACAATAATTGATATATTGATCGAATCCAATACAATACGTGAACATATATATATAGGATTATACAAGGTTGGAACATGACAAATAAGGGGATGGAGAGGATAGTTGTCAAATCATGATATATTTATATTCATATATATATATTTATATATATGTATGTATTTATATAATCATCAATATGTACACAATATAAGGGATTAATGTCTTTTTAAAGGTTAAAAATAATTATCTTCTTGGGAATAAAATATAAATACTATAAATAGAATGGAAAACACGAGGGGAATCCCCAGTCAGGTGGAAGATAAAAGCATACAGTAAATATTTTTTATAATTTGTTCGTCCGATTGTAGTAGCGTGTTCAAATTCAAATTACAGTGTACAAATGAACATGTCCATATATAATATATAGAAATCATACAATATATATATCCAAGATTAAGTACCACAGGTATAGATGAAGGAAGCAAGTAAAAGAATTTAAAGTGGGGAAAAACATGATAGAAGAGATTAATATATATCTGAGATGAAAAAAGAAAAATGGCTTTTTCCTCTGATTAATTTTTTGCCGATAAATATACAAGTGATAAGATGAACACCAATTTTTTTTTTAAAAAGGGGGTTTGATAAAGATAGAAGAAAGCCATGGAAAGTTACTTTAAGTATAGTCTTCAATAAATAAAACATTAACAAAAAGCACTCGACAGGCAAAATGATAAATGATAAAATTGATATGTTCAATGGAAGTCACTGACTTTATAATGACAATCATAAAATAAAACTCCGTGTTTACCGTTAATGCTTGAATGGTTTTTAATTGTAATGTACAAAATATAACGTCTCTTCCAATAAATCTTTCATTAAAAGAAGGATTTTAAAAAAAATAAAAATCCTGTTCGTTGACAATATTTTTTTATCAAAACATGAAAAAAAATGATTTTTATTTCTAAAAAAAAATGTTCTGGATTCTTTTCTCTTTAAAAGGGTGTAAAATTATTGTTTTGTTCTCAGGCTATTTCTCGTAAATGAAAATCACTACCTACAGGTTTTTATTTCATTAAGAAAATGAAACAGGCAATTTCAAAACATGGCATGATTTTTTTTCAATGAAAAATTGAGATTCATCTCATAAAGTTGATGATACAGTTGTCTACTTATCTATCTAGTATCACAGATTGGCCACTTTAATTTACACGTTTTAAAAAGATATCATTTTCATTATTTTTACTTTATACACTATAACTACTAATAGACTAATATACTAATATCACTGCAGGAAAAAACATCATTCAGTTGTTATCATTCACTTCTTTGTGCAGAAAGAGTACCACAGATGATGGATAGATAGATAAAAAAGATGATAAAATAACAGAAGATTTTTTTTTTAAAAGGTAAAACACAAAAGTTATTTTTATACTGAAATAAAAAAAAGATAAAATCAGCAGAAGAGAAATATGTGTAGCAATATCGATGAAAGGATATCATTCTAAAATATTGTGTAGACCTAAACAGTCCATGTCTTAAAATCAAAATAGTAATGAATGCAATTAACGTTGAAATATTTTGGCGTCATGCACTGTGAATCTTTTCTTTTTTTTCTTTTTTTCTTTTCTTTTTTAAAGGTTACATTGATTCTTCATGTCCCTACCAACAAAACAACATTTTGACCGTCTTCTTTTTTTATACGTCCGAAAAAAGTCTGTTGGATTCAAACAAAGGTAGTAATCTTGACGCAAGATTTCAATAATTCATATTACTATTAGCATTTTTTTTTTAAACAACCAAAAAAAAAAAGAAGATAGAAATGAAAAGGGAAAAAAAGGAAAGCCACAATTTTTGTCCAAATCTATTTTTGGAGAAACCAGAAAAGCAGTGATATATCTAAGGAAAGGTGAATAGAATTTAAAAAAAACTGAAGGGAAAGGGGACATAAACGGAGGAGGTGATAATTGAGAGGTATATACGTTTATATGTGGTTAACGTTTTTTGTTTTATCACATTGGGAAACAAACACAGGTTGTGCAAGGAAAACAGTGAACAGTGGGGGGGGGGGGGGGGGGGAAGCCAAAACTAAAAAAAAAAGGTTTAAAAAAATCTGTATTACAATACAACATGGTGATTATATTCAGAGCATACATTTAATTCATATATTGTATAATATATTTGTATGATAATTATTAAAGTTATGGCATAATTTACAGATTATATATAGAAATAATTGTATAGTTATATGAATACATGCATTTAGAACAATAAGTTTTTTAAAAATGAAAATTTACATTCTTTGTAATTCATCCATGTTTAAAACCACTCGAATCTGATAGTATGAACACTCGCTTATATTATTCAAGTAATAAAGAACACGCATAAACATCTTATATTTCCCCAAAAAATGTTGTATTTAAAAAACCTGAGACAGAAATTACATAATAATTCTCATTCCAGTAGAACAACTGACAAAGACAACTGAGAAATAACACACCGAGAAATAACCTTGAAGAGTTTTCAATTTGAAGATGCAGGACAATTTTTTTGTCAAATCAAAAGTAGCTAATATCAAATTACATGCTTTGTGATTAGACTTGTAATCTCCAGACTAGAGAGAGCATTTACCTCAAACCTGCAATGAATATCAAAGCAGTACAGCTCTTATGCCTTAGGAAACCGAAGATTTTCAGTCAATCTTTTAAAAGTTGCCACGAAAAAAACCTGTGAAAACACGAAGTCATATGAATTTGTTTCATTACAATTGATGTACTCCCGGACATTTGATGACCTGAAAGCCATTCTCATTCAAAGCATAGTGTATAATTGAGTGTAAACATTGATGATATTCAAATACACCTTTAGGATAAAAGTGTGAAAATATCCGTCGTAAGACATTCTTTATTGCTTATAGTGAAGGTGACAAAAAGAACAACTGAAAAAGGAAATATTTTCAAAAGCAAAACATCCTCCAGTACCAACATCATTCAAGAGCATAAACATGGGAAGCAAAAACTAGTGAAGAAAATTAAAGGATTCAAAAATGAAAAAAAAATAACCCAGATTGTTCATAATTAGTTCATAACTTTAATTTTTAAAAATTCAAAATGAACAATCCTTGTAACAAAAATAAATAGACTGTAACATGCAGCGCATCTCTTGTTCATTAGCCGTTCATTTAATGTAACATGCAGCGCATCTCTTGTTCATTAGCCGTTCATTTTAGGTACTTTGTTTTTATCCGCTATTAATCTCAGCAGGTGGGATAAGATCGTGGAAGATGGAAAAGGGGAGATTGTGAAAATCACCAAAAGAAAATCACAAAATACTTCTTCCTTCTACTGTCAATGCTTGGATATTTTCATCTAACTCACAAAGTATTTTCTTTTCATAGTTCTGGTCAGATATTTTCATCATTTACAACTTTCGCTCTAATTTTAGGATTGTCATGAAATTATTTCTTGTTACATAATAAAATACACAAGCAAAATATTTGAATAATTTTTGAATAATTTTTACATCTAAAATCAATATTACGAAATATCAATTTTACGAACGATATAAACCTGACAGAAGGGAACACATGATGTTATGAAACAGGAAAAAAAATTAAGACTGAATGTATCTGTCACCAGTTTCAAGGAGGAGAATAAAAGCTTGATCCAAGAAGAAATATGAAAACAGAACCGTTATGACACGAAGTGATAGATTGAAACATTATTCTTGCATTGGAGAGTTCCAAAATTGGAAAAAAAACCATGAGTCCCAGATACACAAATTCATTTCTAGCATGGTTATTTGGTTCCCAGTCTTCAACAATCAGTCAAGGTTTTTAGAAATGGTAAATATTCATTGCCTGAGATAAATATCAAAATTAAAACAAGAGTATAAAATTCAAGTTTAAAAGGGGGAAAAATCATTAAAAATTATTTTATTACTTGCTTACTTAATCTTGTAAAAATTCATTTACCACTCTTTCACGGTAGATATATTTATCATAATAATTCAATCATAAAGCAAAAAAAAAAAATTTTTTTTAAAGTTATAAGCAAATTGCTTGTCAATAGCTGAATAATATGTGTCTTCATCGGCTCATGGTTTATTTTATTAGTACATTCGGGTAATTGGTTATTAACAAATTGGTGAAAAAGACTCCAGTCAGCATGGCCACTCCTAGTTCCATATATAGATCGGATTGCTTGGAATCCATCAAATGGTGTCTGCTGCTGCTGTTGGTAGTGGTGGTAGTGGTGTTGGTGGTGGGCTCGTGATGACATGCGGAAAACACTAAATGGATGAACGGAGACCAAAAATAGGACTTTGGAAGCAAAAGAGCCACGTGACCTTTTAGAAATTGCGTCCAGCGAGGAGAGCACTAGCCAATCCATGGGTCTGTGGGGGGAAGAGAATAATATGAAAGGTTAACTTTGATTTGAGATCCTTCTCTATGAATGTATTCATGAAAGGTTAACTTTGATTTGAGATCCTTCTCTATGAATGTATTCATGAAAGGTTAACTTTGATTTGAG
>JARBEQ010069838.1:0-14605 GCA_030265355.1 Tritonia tetraquetra | reverse complement strand
AGTTTATCGTCCGTCTCCAATAGGACTAGGTTCTTGATCCCACCTACCTGAATAGGATCAGGGGAGTGGCATATATGATTTCACCGAGAAAAATATCTGACACTGCCGGGAATCGAACCATGTACCTTTCACTTCAGAGGCAAGAACCGTACTTCTGCGCCACTGCATTCTCCCTATTGTAAAAGTATGTCATATAAATATTTCTTAAATTACCTCTCTTTATTTATACAGAGATAACTGTCCTAACACTACAAATAGAAAAAATGCCTGAAGTAGATGGTCTTCTTGGATCTTTGCTGTTACATAATATGCAACAGCATATTGCAGGTTTCACAGAGAATAGTGTCGTATATATATATGGTATAACTGTCATCTAAATCGACGTATGATTCCTAAGAGTGGAGTATGCTGCCATCATGCTGACACTGCATTTATTTACCTCCAACATCGCCTTTTCTTCTTGCAACTTATCGATTTGTTCTTGGGCTTTTTTACGAGCCACCGAGAGCACAGTCTCATGCTGTCCCCTTGAATTCTCAGAACTTTCGAGCTGTTTCTGAAAATTTAAAGAAAAACTCCATCAGTTGTTACCCTAGAAGCATGAATGATCATTATTGAAGAGCTTGATGTGTGTCAAGGTAAGAATAGCTCGCACAATCCTTCCCCCTTTCACATTTCAATATTTACCAAGAAAGTTCTTAAGTTGTTTGCTTTACACCCTTTTAAAAAAACAGAAAGGTCATATCAAAGGTGGATCAACAGAATTGTGTCAGCCAATCAAAATACCTATTTTTCAGGCGGGTTTTTCCACCTCAAATTTTAATGGTCTAAATGTACATTAACATCACAAGAAGAAGAACATGATAAATGGCATTACTTGTACGCTTACAATCCGACAGCCACGTTGTGCTAGTCATAAGAACATGAATCCAATGTCAATAATGAACAGGGTGTGAAAATTTAGCAATAAAGTATATTCTATCTAAAGAAAAATTCACTATTACTCTTACTGTAGATTTATACTATACTCACCTGGAGTTGTCGAATCTGTGTGTCAAACTGAGACGATATTTCTTGCAGTTGTTTATGAAGCACAGCATTTTCCTCTATCTTATTTTGAAGTTCCTCATTGAAAACATTTCCTGTGCCATTAAATGAAGCACCGGCATCTGGGGTGCCTGGGTTTTTGGCCTGAGGAGCAATTTTGTGTTCAATTCATAAACTTTGTTTGTTTCATCAAAACCCATTAATAATGCACAAACCATTGTTGGGGACAGCTCTATATTCAGTCATGAGAGGCAAACAAGATACCTGCCACTATGAATGCAGGCAATCCAACTGTCAAGCTGACTGAAAACAGAACCAGAAATGCTATAAATAAAATAATTTCAGACAAGCAGGTCATCAGCCCACTGTGTCCATAACTCTTTACTGTCACTATGAGCAATACACTGACCAGTATCAATCAAAGATAGGCCAGAAAAAAAATTACTGTAGCCCTATGCCTAAATCTTGAGCCTAATCAAAAGTTTAACATTTTTCTTCAACAATTGACTATGAAAAGACATTTTATGCTCACAATCATTACCATACAAAGTGTTTTCAAACTTTAATTTCTAGATACCAAATTACCCTCAGTTCCCATAATTTTCCATTCCTTTAAACTTTTGCTAATTGAACAGAAACAGTGATGATTTCATGACAACAACACTTACTTTTGTCTTCTTTTTGTTCAGTTGTGTGGTTTCATCTAGTTCCTCTTGTAAGAATATAACTCTTTTTGAGAGTTGCTGGTTTCTGAATGTTAAGCTATCAACTTCCTGCTCATATTTTCTGACAGACTGATCTTTTTCCTTCAAATTATCTTTCAGGTTATTTGTCTCTCCTTGTTCATCCAAGTAAGCTTTTTTTAGCACTGGGATTTGAGCCTTGAGCTGAAAAAAAACCCCCCAAAAAACATGGAGTTCAAACATTTGTTTATTTCATATGAATTAGATTAAAAGGGAAAAGGAATATGAACAGAAATAAAACAGTAGCAAGAAAATATCTAATTACAACATTTTAGAAAAGCAGAAAAACTTAGTAATTATTTTTAAAATTTTCATAATTATTTGATCTATCTATATAAATACTCAGTGGATCACATTCATGCTTTAGTGATAACTAAATTTTGACTTTGTATATGATATTTACATCATAATAATAAAAAAATCGATATAATATTCAAAATTAATTTCAACATTTGGAAAAATAAATAATTATAATATATTTGGCAAGTAACTTGATTCTGCACACATCTTTCATAGGACATTGCCCACAGGAGGTGAGGTGGTCAAAAGACAGCAGATATTCAAAGCGAATTCTTTCACAAGATTGGTAATGAATGTAGGAGGGGAGAAGAAGTGGTAAATAGGTTGCCAGAAGAATTCAGGCAGGATGGAACTGCTGGAGGAAAGTGACAGGCATTATTTGTGAAAAGAAAGTGTCTCTAAAGGAGAAGGCTAAAAGTTATGTAGGAAGAACAGTTTATCTAGAGAGATGTCATGCACTTGGAACCAAGCTTTTATGGTAGACCCTAAAAAACAACTACAGGATTAGAGGAGGATATGGCAGAGGATATAAAGGAATGGAGAAAAGGGATGTGTACCAGCAACCCCACTCAATAGTTTGGGATAGACCTGCAGAAGAAGAAAACTGGTATGAGAATGTCATTGATCATTGATCAATATTCTACAAAGGGGAGAAATGCGAGTAGGAATATAGCCAAAGATCAAAGACAAATCCATGCAAGAGCCTGTTCTTTGAAATACAAAAAACATGTTAAATGATTCTAAACAACATTACCAATGAAGAATGGACGAATAGATGGATATAATATGACAACAAAGGAAGAGCACTTTTTGGACACATACATGACTAAACATATAACATGAAAGACGAAATCAATCAAAGAAAGAAAACACCAGACAACTACTTTCACATTCCGAACCCAACACGCCCCCTGTAAATAAACAATAAACTGAATCAACCCCATGACAGGACCAAACTGCAGATACTGTACACACTCAATGGAGCACTTGTGAACACAGACTTCAGGTCATACCACCACAACCAACAATGCACAACACACTATAAACATATGCAGCCCAACTGAAACAGACAAGCTGTATGGATGAGACTCGCATTGCCTTATTTAGAGCTCTCAGCTCACAGCTACAGGGATTTAACAATAAGAACTATCTATCAGTCGGCTTTTGGTCTCATGGAGTGCAAGAAGGGGGAGTGTCTTGTGTGTGTCTCGAGGGCCTCAGACCCTATTGTAGATAGCTAGCCCACTGATTGACTGGTGAAGATACATCATTAATTATTTTTTTTAAACATATATAAAATATGGTAGGTCTTAGTAGAACCTGAGTCATAAATATAGTATTGCCTACGCACTTTAGCATACTCCCCGGCAAGTTTCTGATATTTTTCTTGTATATCAGCCATAATGATCGAATAATCGACTGCTGGAACAATAACAGGAAGTGATATATCAAAGGGTGTAAACATTCTGAATACAAAATGTTGATTCCAGTTCTGTTGTTCCTCGATCACCGACTTGAAGTAAATATTATTATAAGTAACACCATAATACCAGTAATAATATTTCAATTTCGCCATTAATTTTTTGTCATTCGCCAGAGGCTTTGTGTTACTGAAGACGCGGCTGAATTGATTTTTACTCCTCACTCTTGGTGAGCTGCAAGCAAACTGCGTAAAGTCACGGGAACCAGAAACAAACTTGCCGTTAAATTGATGGGGAAAAAACGGTGTACGCGACTAGTCGTTAATTTGTTTTCTTCCATATCATATTATTTTATTTCCCACCTTCCCATCAGCACTGGGTTTTCAGCATAATAAGAATATTATTTGGGGTTTGTGTTTTTCTTTCTTGTTGAGTGTCTCCAGTCAATGCAATAACTAGTAGTCTCCCGGGCGCTGAAACGACCTTTCCGTGTCGATAGCGCCCTACAACACACACACACACAAAAAACAACAACAAAAAACCGAACAAATAATAGCCTAGATGCCATGAACAAAAAGCTTCACTACATTAACATTGTTATTACTACAATTATTATCGTAACTATTATTATTATTATCCCTTAAAACATTAATTCACCGCCATCACTGTACATCATGGACCTCAATGCTGTACACTCCATAGTTGAAATATTTCTTGATTTAGGGGAGCTGGGGGCAATGTTCCCTCTAATTTTTCCTAGTCTGTGTGCGTAATTGTTTGGTGTTGTGCAAAGTTTAAGGAAAAAATCCCAACTGTTTGTACATTCAAGTATTGACTTTAATAAGATCTAGGAACTTTTAAAAATTACATTTGTGTGCGCAAATATGTCTTATATATGTGCGCACATTTTCTCCACACACACAGCTTAGAGGGAACAGTGGCTGGGGTGATATGTGAAGCGGTTGAGACAAAATGGGCTTGCTCTTGTCATCCTTTGTTATGTCCCCCAAGCACACCCCATTACGAATACACAGTTAATGTCACAGTATTACATTAACTATGTGATCAAGCGGAACCAGCGAGTGTTTTATTCCACAGGTCATGTATGGTCTACTATTCTAACCAATGCCGGCTGCTGTAATTCATAAATCTAATATACCAACAGACCATGCAGAATGGCGTATCATGGATCCTTCAATGCAAAAGCGATGGCTATTTCAACCTCCCACCACTTCCCTACATTTAACAACAATCTAATTCTTCTCTCTTTAATAGTCTCAGCTCGCTCAAACTAGCAAATTCTAGTTTCTCTTACATGTTGTTATGGTGATATCTGAGGAGTGGCGACAAGGAAAATAGCAGTCTGTTTTTTAGTATTTGTCTTTTTAGATAAATACAGTAGTTGCAGTATTTCTATTTCTCAAATGATGATTGGAGCGTAGCAGTAACACAATAGCTTTCTGTGCATGTGCAGAAGGTACTGGGTTTGAATCCCAGCAGCGATGTGGGGATTTTTACAAACTTTCTCTGAATTTTTATAGCTTTGATCTTGTGGATTCCTTGTGGAATCAAGTCATATCGGAGATGGACTATAAATCAGAGGTCTCGCCTTTGATATGACCAATGTGTTGTCAAGGGCGTAAAACTAATGACTTTAGAACTTTTAAAAGAATTAATGAAATTGAAAATGGTGGCTTGGTCACCTGCTAGAGGCGCCAGTGGTCGAACGGATAGCACACTAAGCAACATTGACCATGATCAGTGTGTGGATGGGAAACCACTTGGGAAGGCACTTGAATCTGCTTACCTCACTTGACTCAGGTGTAAAAGAGTACCCGGCTGAGGGCAGAGAATGATCTTGTCAGAATGCTAGTGCTGAAGCACCTAAAAGGCAGCTTGCACTGTATACTCCTAATGAAGTTGAGAAAGTTACAGGAGTGGTATGGCTTGCCGGAGGTAAACTATACATAATTGTATTGTAAAGCGCATAGAGCCTGATGAACTTCGTGGATATGCTGCGCTATATAAATGCTATGCTTTGATCACCTGCTAGCATTCCAGCTCTGTAATTGAACTGACAAAGCTATTTTTGGCCACCCTGCCTCCAATGTTGATCAAAGATGACGAAATAGATTTATGTCTTGCCGACAGTTTTGTCCACTATAGAAAAATAAATGGGAGAAACAATAAATCGATCCCTTATCATTTGGACTTTGTCCCTAAGAAGAGAAATCTTAATAAAACAAGAACATTATTTTCAAATATTTAGTTTATTTTGTCTTATAATCAAAAACAGCCCAAAGACACTGGTTTCAATAGATATTGCATTCCATAAATAAATACAAAATACAACATTTGAAATAAACGCACAAAATACATTCATGGGGTTGGAAGAGAGATAAAAACAAGAAGGAAAGGTTTTCATTTTATCTACATTTTTTACCTTAAGTCAGCACTGTGCAGCTCCGTTTAATGGGGCAATTTTTTGCAAACTTATGTAAATTCGTGGTTGATCACCTGCTTGCCTTATCTACCTGATCCAGAGTTTTTCCAGCTCTGTGTTCAGCATTGCTGGACATGGGAGCTGGCCACGACACTCCCTGCGGGTATAATGTGGTTTGGATAACAAAACCAATCATGTAAATTGTAAAATTTCAATATATCTAAAGTTAAATGTATCAATCATTACATTTGACACATATGGTAAGTCTGCTTGTTTGATCAAATCCCATCAATATTGTAAAGCACTGTTAGGACCAGCCCCATGTTCGGCCAGGTCACTCATGAATGTAGGCGTCCTGACCACCAAGCATAGAGCTAAACACAGAGTCGGAAATGCTAATGGATCAAAGAATTGCAGACATACAGGTGATTAGCTCACTGTGTATATACAGTAAGCATATGAGGTTTTTGCAGGTGATGGTGACTGGGGTAAATTGATGGGGGGGGGGGGGAGGGGCGAGGTCGCAGTGCTTATTTGATCCCGAGATAGCCAATAGTCCTGACGTGTGTCATTAAATTCAATATTATGGGACAGCGAACACTCTTCGTCAGGAAGAACGTTGTTAATTGATAGGGGACGTAGTTGCTGGAATGACCAGCCCACCATCTTTGCATTGTACAGTCTACTACCAGTTATCCGACATGCTCACTAATCCAGACAGAGTTGCTTGGGAACAAAATAGATTGTTATATATTCTCTACTGCCTATCCGACATGTTCCCTTTTCCAACTCCAACACTCAATTTTGGTAACAAGATGGTATATTCTCATTACATTAATGTTCACTTATCCGACATACGATTTCGTTTTCAACACATGACGAGACCAAATGTTGACACTTATATGCTTAATGTAGTGAACTCACCTTCTACCTGTGTAGAAACAAAGCAATATCGGGGTCCCGATAGATACGCAGAGACCTTTGGACTTCACGCAAACCCTAATGATACGTCTAGCAGACGACAAAGTTATTGTTGCAACAGGTAACGCACCTCTCATAACTTATGGAAAGGTATGATGTTGATGCACGATAACACCTTTAATAGATAAACAGACGGATTGTATTGAGTTAACACATCATCAAATCATATTCACGGGTGATTACGTAAATGTAAATATCCACCACGGCTTTATGGGCTATAAAAATGAGCAATGGAAGAATTGATTTGCATTGTGCATGCACTTCTCTAGTATCATACTATGTATGCACTGTCATGTTGTGTACAGTTGTGAGATTCAGTTTTACTTTTTTTCCATGCTTTGACCTGACTTCAGACCGGAGGCGAATTCACTTATCCGACAGACTCACTTATCCAACGCTTTTAAACAACGACAGACGATGTCAGGTAACTGGCAGCAGACTGTAATTGAATACCAGTTGACCCTCCTTGTTTTATCCCCTATTCTATTGTGGGTCTGAGAGATTGGTTCACTAAGTGTTGTAGTGAGCTCAGATTTTTACTATACTTCGGTCTTAGATCAATCAGTTATTGTAATTTGTAAAATATTATTGTACACAATAAAATCATATCATTCTGTATTTAAAGCTGTTTTTGATGCAAACTTTCAAGGTGGACAGAGCACAGGGACGTAGAACATTTTGGGCAACGAAAACCCTTCCTCAGCTAACAAACAAAAAAACATAGAGAGCATATAACATGAAAATGGGTAGAGAACTCTCAATTTAGAGATATGAAGGCGGTAAAGGGATATAAAGGAAGCTTGGTGCACACCTCAATAAGCGTGGTGAAGTGCAATTTGTCCCATTCAATACTGTACAAAAAAATTAACAATTTCATGGTGTCTTTAAAAAATTGATGAACGCAGTAAATCAAATACTCTATATATAAACATATTTTGCTTAAAGTGGAGGAAAACATCAGGAAGAAGCAAGAACAAATAATAGATATTAATTTGTAGGTATATGAAAAAATCCAAAAGCACACCTGTGACAAATCTTAACGATTTCACAGACATTCATATGATTTGCTGACATTTGGCAAAACACGAGTTTTAAATATACTAATAATTCTTTCATATTTTTGTAGAATTTACTAAATGCTTCACTTAATCTCCCACCAGACAAGTTTATATAAATGGGGAATTTCAGTGTCTCATCTAATCATGTTTGTGTAAATCAGCGGTTCTCAACCTGTGGGGGTCGCGAGATCATTTGGGGGGGGGGGGGATTAAAAGGGTTTGTTTATTACTTTATTTGCGAGTTGGGGTATGAGGGGTCGTTCCACTTGCCAAACAATCAAAAGGGGGTCGCGGATTGAACAAGGTTGAGAACCACTGGTGTAAATGGTTGTCACTGTCAAGTTCTATGCATTTATAAAAAATGACATTGTAAAAATATCATTATAAACAGCACAAAGATATAACTAACCCATGAATAAATATTACAATTTATACAAAACTTGGAGGATTTTATGACATGCAACGCCATCACCAAATAGATAGAATTGTCTAAGTCTCAGAACTATCAAACACAGCCCAATGACAGAACATTTTAGAGCTGTGTTGTCATTCGCTGAATTTTCACAATAAAATCAATTTGATGATATCCATTTCATGAATAGAACTACCATTGTATCACAGCAGAACATCAATTACTATGACCAAAACGAGACCAATGCTCTCAACACCTGCCTTTAAAATTCTTACTTTTTTTCTTTCCAACCTTCAATGTCATGCATCCTCAGATCATATTTATGAAGTATATGATAATACTGATGGTGCCACAAATGAGTCAACCCGGAGATTTGGAGAAAAAAACCCTGTTACTTTAAGATAATTAAGCAAATGAAGCCATGCTACATCATCTCAATCAACATCATGAAGATGTTTATAGAAATATATGAAATATTGCTTCAAATAAAACCAAAACTCCTGTGGTCCATTTGTTCGATGATACAAAAGAGCCATTTATAGCGTTTATATAGAGATGGCCACTTTGTGAATTAATTTTGCAGCTGCCTGTCAAAACATTGTTTATCTCTCCTGTAAAATCTACTTTTTCATAAATTGCCCATTTGTGGCTGATACCATCAACATGTAATAACTCATTTGTAGTTCTCTCCTTTTACACACAAACCAAAGTGGAAGTCTTTCATTTAAACAGAGGACAGGAAGTTAAATGAGAGATGATGTAAATGCAAATCAAATGATGGAATGTGAAGATATGTTGGCAAGAAAAGTCAGGGATGACGTACATTATACTGCAATAAACAAACTAAAGTTTGTGATTCATTTTCATTAGCAGCGTTGCTTTCAATGTCCTGCACGCCCAGACCCCAAACACACAACTTTCTGGTCAGATACAGACTAGACTTAGACAAAAATCAAACCTTATTGTACATTATCATCACAACCTTATCAATAATTATAAATAAATCTTTTTAAAATTAAGTACCCTGAATAATATCAATTCAAATGGAAAGAAAATAAAGAAAAATAAAGAAGGCAGATAAATATATTTATCCTTTTCAGCTATCAAAAATATTTGAGTTTAAAAAACTCCAATACCAATACAGAGAGAGAAATCTTCTCGTTTATAAATAAAATACTGTATTTTCATTGGATGATTATCCCAAGAGTTTGAGTGAAACAAGTAATTATAAAGATGGCCTTGAGTCAAATCATTCCAGACTTTAATCTACTTGCACATCATATCAAGGTTATTACATTGGTGAGGCACTGACTAAAGCTACCCCATTTTTACAAGCAGTAAGTCAATGATGTTTTGATGGCTGTATTCAAAAATTATTTTGATTTATCTATTATGGCCATAGAGGATTTCTGGAATTCTATTAAATGTTTATTCAAAATTATTGAATAACAGATCTTGAACACAGTGTATATTAAATGAGTATCTTATATTACATGAGTTTTTTCAAAATCAATTAATATATATATTAAACAGTACAAAATTGAGTGCCTTAAACCTGACACAACAGAAATTGATAAATAAAGAAAGAAAGAGAAGAGATTGAGTACCAACAGCAGTGTTGGTGAAATAACATAAATGCAGATCTTTGTTATAAAAAGCAACTATAGTTGGTATGATCTATTGTCCAATCAGGGCCAATTCAGCTTTCCTTATGCCTTCTTTCAAAAACTCTTCATAGCTGTATGAGACAGGAGCTGGCAAACTAAAAAATAAAAACAAAACAAAAAAAACAATGCATTCAGATCACTCAATAAGAGCAAAATAACAGTATTAAATATCCCTTACACGCCTTTCATTGTATTGTTCATTTACGATAGCTATAAATCTGTTCCTTTAAAAAAAAAATATTCATGACAAACAAAAGACATTCAAAAAATGTATTCATGCTCAAAGGATTGAACCACATATAATCTATCTAGAAAAATGCACTTAAAAAATGGATCCTCAAAATGTATTAATAAAGATATATGTCATTTTAAAAACCTGGTAAATCAGGAAATGATAGAGAAGGAAAGAATGTCATTCTAAAATATATATATCTTACTGGAATTGGACAATAGGATTTCAACAAAAAACAAGGGAAAAAATGTTATATCTTACTATTTTCAAGAAATAAGCATAAAAAATGGGTGAGATTATTTGCACGAAGTATCCAGACAACGTGTTTTAGTTGCATTCCACATGCAGAGTCATTTTTTCTGTGTCCTGAACCCTAAACTCTATACATACTTCTAGTGTAAAAAAAAAGGATATCAAAATTCACTTGGAGTATGTTTAGATGTGTCGATTGGAACTTTTTTGTCAAGCGAAGTGAGTTGACATGTAGTGCGCCGCTCTCTCTTTGTTTGAAACTGGTTTCTTTGTTTGATCAAACCCCATCAATACCGCAGAGCAGTGTTGGGGCCAACCCCGTTTTCAGCCACAAAAGGCACACAAGATAACATAAATGCAGGCACCTCGACCACCAAGCATGTCTGAACACAGGGTGGGAAATTATTGTGAATCAAAAAGAATTTCAGACAAGCAGGTGATCAGCCTACTGTGTCCACAACTCTTTATTGCGCCATGAGCAATACACTGAGGAAGGCCAGTAAACAAGTTAATGTAGCGCTTGTGGTCACCCCTCAGCTATATAAGAACTGGGAGAATTTGCCACTTTGGACGGAAACTGGTTTCTACATTGTGCAAATAATGACTTCGATATAATCTATTTAGCAACAACGTGTGACACTGAATTCATTTGGGTAATTTGTCACTGATCCCTGAGAAGAATAGAGTGATAAATTGAATTTGACAGCACTCCAATGCCAATAACACAAAGCAAAGATAAAACACGTTGTCAAACTCCTTTTTCTTCTTTCTTATCCAGTTCCATGTTACCATTACAGTGTAGGGCCCGCTCTATGAGGCAGATTTACTCTGGATTAAGATATTAGGCCAAGCAGGTGATCAGCCCATTGTGAATTGTCGAACTCCACTGGTTATGATCAGCACTATGCTTGTGGAAAGCCTTCATTGCCTATTTGATTGTCAAGTTTCATTTATGTGATTCTTTCAGTTACAGCTTCGCAAGTACATACAACAAAAAAGATGTAAAATAAGAAATCCTCCTTGGTCATAATTTTCAACTCAAAACTTCCACGCCATGGATAACCAATGACAGCTCAATCGGCTTATGACTAATGTTCCCTCTGAGCTGTATGCATGTGCGCACCCCACACCAGGAAGAAAAGGTGCACACAGTTGAGAAATGTCTGTGCACACCCTGGTAAAGGATAGACAAAGTTTTTAGTATAACTTTTCTTGTCTAATTTTCATTCTCATGCAAACAAATGGGATTTTCTCCGTCGAACTTTGCACAACACCAAAAATGTACGCACAGACTAGAAAAAATTAGAGGGAACATTGCTTATGACAACAGCTTTAAATAAACAAAAGTGTGAAAGTCAATAACTTTACCTCTGGTCCTTTACCATATCCAACAAATCGTTGGCGTTGAGTTTGTGAATGACTGTGCCATTGCTCAGACACACAACCATCAGAACGGGGAATTCATAGATGTCTACAAAAGTTTGGGCCAATGTGGAATGTACAGAAGATCTATCTTCAGCATGTGCCTGAAAAAAAAGTTCCATGACAAGTGTATAAAATCATGCATTGCATTTTGCACATATAACAGCAATCAAGAATTACTTTAAATGCTCATAAAGCCAAAGAGTATCTTCAAACATATTGAAAGAAGACATTGGTGGGACTAGACTCATGCCTAGAGTTTTCTCTTCTCACAAGTCTGCACCATATGCAGCAAAATTTGCTCAGTCTTTGTATGATTGAGGGGTTTTACACCAAGGCAACAGTAATAGTAATAAGGAAATGATCTGAGCAATGTATAAAATGAGACACTCATTGTTCTATTCAATATTCAGGCAGAGTGCTTGTCTGATCTACCTGATCCATTTTTTCCAGCACATAAAATAATTAATGAAAATTGCATTCAAAACAAATTAATAACAGCCCTTTATTGTTTAAAGCATCAATTTAAGCTTATTTGTTATCAATGCTTACAAAAAATATAACATTATTGCTTTTTTTTTTCTTCAATATATAGAATATATTAAGTAAATTGTCAAAAACAAATCAAATTCATACATGAAGTGTGTTTCTAATCAATAGATTAATACATTTTCCTCAATATCATAATGCACAAAGAGATTACTCAACACATTCCACCATAAGATTACCTTCAAGTCAACCATGAGAGACCATGAGCTGACGAAGTGCTCAGCTAACAGATTGACCACGCCCGGACTTTGAAGAGCTCCTTCCCTCAAAGTCCGGGCCGATCCTCAGCAACTCTGGTCATCCAGTGCTCCCCACAGCATAATGGAATGAACTAATTTGGATTCCTCCTGTGCTATGTGGAATGCATCCGTCAAATTGTGATATTTGATCTAGAAAAGTAAATTTAACAAGATATCCATCATCTGAAGGCAGTTTACTGTTTAAAATGACAGGACTCTCTTCTTTAAATACCTATTTTGGATTCTTTGCATTATCTGTTCTCTCTATACTGCCTGCAGTACACAAAGGGATAGGACAAGAAAGAATAATAATGTACTGTGTTTTGCTAATGACAAAACTGTTAATGGTTTATTTGTTTGATCAAACCCCAGTAATACTGCAAAGTAGTGTTGGGGCCAGGCCTATGTTCAGTCATGATAGGCACAAAGGGTACCTGCCATTATGAATGTAGGCACCCTGGTACACATTTTACAAACTACAATACCTTCTTGCCTTTTATCAAAAGTCAATACTAAATATGTTATGCAATCCTTTTTTGACATTTTCTTTGAAAATAACAATTTTATATTTCCCTAAGTACCTATATTAGAAAATTAAATTCTCAAGAATTGTGAAAAATATCAACTCACTTTCTTAAAGGGAAAAAAAGATTCCTCTAAGAGTTGATTGGCTTCATCTCTGGAAATTTCTTGATTCCACTCAAAGCTTGAAACTTCTGTTGTATCCCCTTCCTAAAGTCATCATTCAGAGAAGAATTAGAAAAATAATAATAATAATATTATCTTTATTGTCCTTAAAAGAAATTTATTATTTTGGCTCACAATGCTCCATCAATTAATTAATACATTAATAAAAAATACATACTATCAATTACATACATTATATTCATGAAAACATCGTACACACACGTATTCACACAAGTCCATAAATTAGGTACAGAAATGCAAGCACGGACAGACACCAACACCCTATCCACACAGACACGCACACACACACACACAAACACAACTAAACCTGCTTTCTTTCGTCGTGCTGCAAAATTATAATGTGAATGTTAATATTCAAATACTAAAATAAACAATGAATAGACCTCATTTGAAAGATTACTTTCCTATGAATCATTCAAGCTTCCTCTTTACCGTGTTTATTACTCTCACTGCAGAGGGAATAAAAGTAGATCTATATCTATTCGTTCTGCATTTTACTTCTGAATAACGTCTACCAGATTGGACAATATAGAAATCGGTGTTCAACGGATGCTTACAGTCATTAATTATTCTGAAGGCCTTTCTCTCTAGTGGTGTTCAGTGTTTTCTAATCTTTTATTCACAATTTTTCCTGCCTCCTAAATGGTTCTCTGAACTTTTGCCTTTTCTTTAACCCTGCAAACACCATACCACATTGTCATACTGAATGTAATTATACTCAATACTAGTGAGTTACAAATCTGAATCATTGTCTTCTTGCTTGTGTCAAATGATCTTAATTTTCTTAAAATGTGCAATATCTGACAAGTCTTTTTGGATACTTCCTCGAAATGGGATTTGAAATTTAATGAATCACTGATTGTCACTCCAAGATACTTTAAGTCTTTTACAATTTCAACTTTTTGATTGTCTATTTCTATCAGTTGTTTTATTTCTCGTTCACCTTTCCTAAAATCAAATACTTGTTCCTTTGTCTTTTATACATTCTACTCTAGAGAGTTCTCACCACACCAATGAACAAATTGTTTTATTTGGTTAATGTAATTGATTTCAGACTCTTTCTTTCTTTATCAATAACCTTTTAGTACCTTTCGGTGTAAGGTTTATGCATGATACACAAACTTTCGCCAT
>JARBEQ010069837.1:11136-23016 GCA_030265355.1 Tritonia tetraquetra | reverse complement strand
TCTTGTTTATAGTACATTTCCAAAAGCATATCGTTAACTCTTGTTTATAGTACATTTCCAAAAGCATATCGTTAACTCTTGTTTATAGTACATTTCCAAAAGCATATCGTTAACTTTTGTTTATAGTATATTTCAAGGGCGTTAACTCTCCTTTATAGTACACTTCCAAAAGCATTTCAAGGGCGTTAACTCTTGTTTATAGAACAAAAGGATATGAACCAGCGCGGCCCGGGAATTATTTTTTTAAAAAAACGCTTCGACCTGGCCGGCATTCGAACCTAGGATCTCCCGATCCGAGACCAAGAGCTTTACCACTGCGCCACAGAGGAATCTACTAGATAACCCCAAACCAGCAGTAGAAAGTGGGAATGGCACACAGCGAACAAGGAACGATAACCCAAATAGGGATCGTGTGTCTGTGATACAAAATTAGAACCAGGGACTGGTACGAAGACATGATATGCCTCACATGATGGCAGGTCGAGGCAACAGAACTTTGATACTATGATACACGCCCACGTAGTGCGTACATTTACATACACAACTACGTTTTATTTCTACTCTGTCTTTTCATCATGGGATACTGACACATATTATTGTCCATGTAGTTGGAGAAATGGCCTAAATGCCAGAAAAGTACCAAAAAAAGAAGATATGCGCCGGTGGTTGAACGGATAACACGCTGGACCGGTCAGGGTAGTCAAGAAACATTGACCGTGATCAGTGTGTGACCACTCGGGCGCTGGGTCCTTAAGAAAGGCCCTAGCTCATGGGGCGGTGGTAGGGAAAAATTGAGAGGCCACAAGTTGAAACTGTTGTATTTCTATGATTATGTATTGTAATGTTATGAAATATGTCTAATACAATGTGAACTGTAGTTGTGATTGATTATATGTCCATCATTATTGTAAAATGACAAATTTCCCGATAGGGTAGAAACAGATTTACTTTAAAACTATCTATAATCTATACAAAGGGTTACGAAATTTCGAAGTCAATTGAACAATTACTTAAGATTCAAATTGCGTTTTTTAAAATTGACGCTAACTCGACCAAGCACAAGACGCACTGACAACACATGGTGTGCACGACCGCACAACTCGTTTGTACTGGATCCCTATGGAATACGTCATTGAAATAGAACAAGACGTACAAAGTGTCACTCCGCTCAATAAGACCAATGTCGCGTGGCGTTTTCTATGAATTTGATAGATAGTGAACGTTATAAAGAAAATACCAAAAGGGTTTTTCAATGATTACTTCATAGAATTCAACGTCACGTCAAGTCCGTAAATGACTTTAGTCAAGGTAAATAGCTTTGGAACACTGGGTCTCATAGGCGTTGTGGAGTTCTTGTATTAAAAAAAAAAAAAATACTAATTGATGTAGCTTTGTCCGATAAATGTTGTGTTCTGTCAACGCAACAAGAATGTTTTGTGGAGAAGTGAAGGAAACACAAGACATAGTCCGTGATACTGAAGCCCTATGGGCAGGGAATAGGTCAACGTTCCAAGAACGACATATCATAACTTTTAAAATAAACTTCTATACAATATCATCCCACTGAACATAACATAGTCTTAGCAATCTTCGAGCTTCGCATAGCCTTTTTTTTCTTAATCAAATTCCTATTAAACGTCTCGATGTCAGATTCGTTGTATAGTAAATGAAATCAAGCCGCGAAACAAGGGGCGCAAAACAAACACTGTGACAGAAAGTTTCTTCACTCACCGCTGGCCCCGCCTTTCCTATCTCTCCCTGGGAGAGGCAACAATAACATTCACTTGGTTTTGGTTTGGTTTGTTGACAGCAGATAATATTTTTAACTCCTTCAAATATTATGTATCTCCCTTCTAACACGTCTCCATTTAATCATTTCGCTATGTCTCTTATCATGGCCTCCAAACGGAGTAGCTTCACATCTCCCTCACATTCTCAGTGAAGGCACAGACAGCCTTCATAACTCATGAGAAGTGATGGCCTCCAACGGAGTAGCATCACATCTCCCTCACATTCTCAGTGAAGGCACAGACAGCCTACATAACCCATGAGAAGGGGAAACGGACACATTTACTGAGCATGAAACAACTTTATGGACTCTCTGGGTCTTCATTTGCGAGAGCCACTAAAATTCGAGGGAGATGTTACGCCACTCCGTTTTTACCCCTAAGTGCAGTTGTGGTGAAAGATGAATATCATTTCCCCAAAATTTTCATAAATTAAAACCCTAATTCAAAATATCATAGTAAGAAGGACGAGTGGCGTATCACGTCCCCACATTCAGATCTTAAGAATGGATCTATTAATAAAATGCGGAAAACCCCCAAGAAATTAATCATAACCACAAGTAAATAGTTCTCCAACTAAGGCAGGTTACTTTTCACGACAACGTCCAATATAACAAGTCATTCACAAAACAATGACGTCATTCCAACAAAATAATACAGTAAAACATTAAACTATTTGAGAATAGTCGATATTCTAAGTACAATTGGATTGGCCAAACCTCAATGATACAGGAGCCACATCTGACAAATATTATGATAAAAACTATTCCTTGAGAAACTCAAGATACATTCAAGACACAAACAATAATATTTCACATTTTTCAAAGCGTAAACCATTTTAAGTAGTTGGGAAAGTTCCGAAACATTTAAATTATAATGTTTAAACCAGTGCCAAAATGGTTCGTATTTGGTGCGCCAAAGTGCAAGGTTGAGTTAAGAATGAGAGGGTTTCAAAACTAGCTGTTTTGGCCCAAACAATAGGGAAGTCCACTGAACGGATTTTAATGATTTTTACATATTCATAAATGGTAAAATTTGGATTCAAATGTGGGAAAACCCACTGTAATGGACACCTTCATTGTTTCGAAATGTTCCAACAGAAGGTTTAGGTCGTCGATAGGATTTTTGTTTCTAAATAAAACAAGTTTATTGTCCCAAATCAGCAAGGTATGAAATGTGTGCAGGCAGCATGCAGCTCTCAAAACGAGGTTTGGCCATCCCAAAAACTATCAAATTTAGGGCACTAGGAGAAACTGTTTCTAAATCATTTTTGCTGGAAGCAAGGCAGGGGTGAAAGATTAAAAGCTTAATTTGCATGAAGCGTGAATTTCACAACAAGATCTCTTATGGAGGCAGAGTCGCAAATAACAGTTGTTTGTAATTCCAGGAATCTCAGGGGTATGGCGAAGAGTAACAACACCATTGTAATAAGAGTAAGATTAATGATGATTATGGAACTATTTTAGTAATTGTAATAATAATGATGATGATGATGATAAAAATAGTAATAATAAGAACAATGGTAATAATAATAAAGAAGATAATAATTGTAAGGATAATAATAATGATAATAACAGTATATATATATTATAATAATGATGATAATAATGATGATTATAATAACAATAATAAATAATAATAATAATGATAATAATGATAATAATAATTATAAAGTTTGAAGATCTGTGATTTAGTTAGACGTACATTATAAATCGATAAAATCATATTTATGTTACTTATCCGATAACGCAAACAAAATAAACGCAGGATTGCTGATTAAAAAAACAAAACAAGTGAAGTAAATTAAGCTTTTAACGAATTCACGTCTGCCTTTATCAATTCATTGATTTCTTCTAGTCAAATCTACCATTCAACGTAATTATTTTCGACACTCATCTTTCAATGACCGAATAAAAAAGAAAAAATAAAAAAAAGACCACCCCCCCCCCCCCAAAAAAAAACACATAAAAAATAATGAAAAATAATAACAAAAATAATATAATAAATAGATATCAATCAAAGACTTTGGAAATTTTCTATATCAATATTGTCCCGCATTATGGACACACTCGTCAAATGGACCCAAAATGTGTTTGATGGTCTTTAATGTTGTCATCGTGTTTTGGACACACGAGAGATGTAAAAATGACAACTATTAAACTATCAAACTGGAAAACAACAAATATGTAAAACTGCTTCAACACAGGCATGAGAACATTACAAGCCTACTTCATACAAAACGTCTGAATACAAAACTATTCGATATAACTGGGTACATAATAACGATATCTATGATCTGAAGCAATTTTACATGTCAACAGTTTTCCAATTCAGTACATACTGTTCTAGGTATCGAGTTTAGCTGTGAAAAAAACCCCCAAAACGAACAAAAAAATTAAACAGATACGCTCATTCAAACACATAGAGACAAAGGGAAGTAATCCCAAAACTTACAGGAAGTCCTATCGTTCCATCTTCACCCTTGTCACCCGAAGAACCCTGGGACGCAAAAAGTTTATGGTCAAGGTAAGACTATTTATAAATGTCAATGATACTAGAGATTCAACAAACGTAACTATACAAGGTCAGTAGATGTTTCTTTGTAGGCTGTTTCTTAATTTGGACAATGAAAAATCTCTCATTGCCTACGATGAGTATTTTGTTTTGTAGCGGAACATAAAATATGATTCCGAATAGCAATTTATAGTTACAGAACAAATAATCAAAAGATGTCTAATGAAATATTAACACTTTTTAAATGCATGCATTAATCATTTATATTATAGTTTTTATGTTGATAGATTTCTATTCTAATATAACTTCGTTCGTTTCAAATTTAACTTACTCAATTAGATATTTATCATCTTTCGAATTTTTAAATCTTAGAGTGAAAAACGAAATAAAAATTCCACTCACTTGGTCACCTTCAGGTCCCAGAGGGCCTCTATCTCCCTGGAACGAGAAAAGTTTCCAAATGTCAACCAATAGACTTTAAAGTGTGTACAATTGCGTTTTCCGCAATTCTATGTAAAAAGAGTATCTTTTAAAGTTGAGATTGTAAGATATATCTATTTATTTACACATCCATATCTTTATCAGAAGAAAACTTTGCATGCATTAATGTATATCATAGGCTCTCGCAAATTGAAAATTGATGATTCCCAAAAGTAATTCTTTGTTTACAATCAAAACATTTCCCATTAAAAAGTTAACCCATCGACTATTTTATTATTGTGGGTCATTGAGATGGTTTGTGTTTTAAAGGGAGTATATTTTAAAAAACCGCAGTGATTTTGTTTTTCGTTTTCTTTCTTTTTTTTGTCACGTTTTACCTTAATACCTGGTGGTCCTTCTAAGCCTCTTGGTCCCTAGAATCAGACATAGGAAGGGATAATGGTCACAGACGAACACTTCGTTCTTGAATCAAGACAGAAAAAACACCCTAGATTTCTTTCTCTCACACACACTTCCTGTCTCTCTCTCTCTCTCAAGCATCAGAATCGTTGAATTTAATTTTAAACATAATAAAAGATTGAATAGTGTAGTCGCCTATTATTATTATTCAAGTGTTATTTATAAATCACATGACTTAAATTCAACAATTTGAAAGATCAACACGTCTTCGGTCGCTCAGCTGCTAATGGTCAACAATCATACTTTAAAAAAAGCCAAGTTCTTTCTAATATAGAAAGTAAAAAGCTAAGAAAAAATATTACAAAATACTAGAAAACACCACGAAAAGCCTAAATCATCTGTTAAAAACCCATAACCTCTACATTTCTGAGGTGCTTCAATACAACAAAAGCAAATGCATGGGACTAAAAATGCAAATATGATATCAATGTATCAATAGAACCCCTTTACCCAATTATAATTGTTAGTGTGTGGAAAAATGTTGTCACCAAATTATTGGAAAGTGATAATTAGCTCGATTGTATTTATTGCTATAAATAGTATTACAAGGTCTATTTCAATTATGCGTGTAAATTCTGATTGTGATGAAAGCCAGACTAATTGAATGAAACAATATAACTCTATGATGTTACAATTGATAAAATATAGTAACGATAATAACTCTTATCTCTATAATCTCTTTTACGATTCGTCGGTTTTCGATAAAAAGATATTCAGCTTTCGTTTGTAGTATCTTTAGCATTTCTCTCCAACATAATTTGATAACAATACTCAAGTTCCTCACGGCATATTCTAATTGTTTTTAGACTTGTATAACCAGTGCTGTTGCCTACTCAAATAAACATACTGCTCCTATAAACAGCCAATGTAACTCCGTCCCTTTAATACCACCTGATTAGATTGAATCCCAAAACGTCCTCCTACCTAAGATGGAACTTACCATGGGGCCTGGTTTTCCAGGAGGACCAGGTAACTGAAACAAATGTATTGAAATAGATGCATCGTCACTATGTGATTTATATCCACACCTTGGTACTTTGTTGTTATTTTTTTTATTTTTACAAATGCGAGAGTTATCTAAATGAATTAAAGATATCATCTATGCATGCTGTGCTTCGTTGTGAAGTGCTAAATTACCGTTGTTATCCATAGATCTTCCAGCTGGACTAAACGATCCCCACAAAGAAATACTTAACCCCAAAAGCATTATTCATGATTCAGAAAAAAACGTTAAAACTTCTAGATAAATTGCCACTCTTGTTTTTTAAAGTCTATTCTTATCCAGTGATTTCTTAAACTAAACATTTACATACGATAATCCAATCCACTTTAAAATATCGGTGCCTGGCCACAGCGCCACCAAAGTAAAAAAAAAAATCGGAACTAATTTTTCGAGGGAAGCAATATATTTTCTCACCAATTCACTTTTTTTTTCTGTCATAAGATTTTAGATATATTTTAAACAAAACTTTCAATATTGATACAACAATCACATAGCTATCATAGAAAAGTATGAAATGAAAAGTGTCTTTGCAAGAGGGAGTGAATGGAAAAAGACATCCCTGGTTTGTTGTATAAACGTACAATCAGTCGAAATGTTAATTTAATGGCTGTTCCATTCCCAAGACTTTAGATATGAATCGAACAATTCAATTATTCTATTAGTCCGCGGTGGGTTTGCTTCAATCCGATCACATATTTGGTGGCGCCATGTGCAAGCACAGTTTAAGTCTATAATTCCTTAAATCTCATCTATTTTACCCCCTACCAAAATAATAATAAGACGTGTTAATGGCTTACCCCTGATCCTCCACCAGAAATCAAATTTCCTGATTCACCCTGTAAAGGTGAAGTGAAGAGATTAGACTTCACCCCAAAAAGGAAACTAAAAGCAGTGATTTTCACTCATAATAATTATGAAACTCGCAAAAAAATGTGTTAAACAACGAAACAATAAATGTATTTGATTCTTTTCGTTTATGTTAATTCCTTGATTTCACATTGAATTAAACTTTACATTTACATTCATATTTTAAAATGATTCTTAGCGCAACGTATTTTTTTCTTTAGATTAAGAAAACCCAAGACAAACATTATCTATGAGAAAATTTCTGTTTCTTTGAGAAGTCATTTATACATTATCATTACTCATTGTCTGGGTGTTTTGTAAAATGTTCATATCTTATAAGACCCCAAACTCACAGGCGGGCCCGGTAAACCGGGTGGTCCTATCATTCCTGGTTGGCCTGGCAGGCCCACCTCTCCCCCTTCTCCCTTGTCTCCTGGTTTGCCCTGAGGAGCCGCGAAAGCGCAGTGGCCAAACAAGATGAGTTAGAGCTTTGGAACACAATTACGCATCAATGTCTATTACTAACTCATGATAAATTACAAGCTACACGCTGATAGTATAATGTGACTTTATTTTCTTTTCCAAATCTCTATCAAGATTCTGTTCATTAACTGCATTCATAACACAAAGTATTGCTGAAAAGCATTACGAATAGAATAATAAAAAAAAAAGTGCATCCCAGTTTATAAACGTATCTTTTTTGGTGTGAAAAACGTATTTCTAATTAATCAGATCTGCATGCACAATTAGTATTCGATAGCTAGATATTTCCAATGTTTATCTCAGGTGTATTCTACAGCTGTTGCTATGAACCATAATGACATCGGCCCCAAACTTACATCAGATCCTGGAACTCCTGTGATTCCGTCCTCCCCGTCTCGTCCTGGGACTCCAGGACTACCTTTTGGTCCCTACAGAGTTAAATCCAGGAATTGTGGTTTATGTGAATGGGGATACTTTGGGAATATCTCTTACATCTCATGGCTAATATAATACGGTTAACTTACGATGTACGCGAGTTGTTTCACAGTAAAGTTCTATCAAAACATCAAATTCAATTACTACGATATATATATATATATATATTTTTTTTTTTTTTTTTTATTTATTTTTTTTATTTTTTATTTTATGTACTTTTTTGAGATTCATTAACTCCGACAAGCAATCGTTTAAATTTGTGTATCGAATTCTTCATGGCCTCCTATTCGTTATCCGGCCATTTTATTGACCTTCGATAGTCGATTCCGAACCTTAAGTCAATAAGGATGTCTATGGAAAGGATTTTTTTGTTCCGATTTATACCTATTCAATCCTCTTCTTCTATTTTTATCTGCTTGGAAAACCGACTTTAGAATACGTTCTTATTCATTTGTCAAAATTTTCAATGCTTTGTTCTAGCTGCCTGTTCGTACATATTTTTGTTATGTCTTTGTTACAGCAAAGTTGGTTGATGCAATTCAGCAAACGTTTAAAAGACATTATATCAAACCTCTACCCAAATGCCAAACTATTATTTGATGGTTTTTGTGGGGTTGAGATTACAAGCGTAATGATATTAATCAAGCAAATGAAATCCCTGAAACAGTTCTAGGTTTACATTTAACTAGTGCCGTGTTATAGAGTTATAATCGTGTTTGCTAATCAATCATATCGATGCGTAGATAATTTATCATAAGCTTCGTCATTTGCTCTTTGTATTCAGGTATTTCTATTGGTTGGATTCAATTTATTTAAACAACTCTGAACCCTAGCATTGAATTCAAATATTTGAAGGGTCTACACAAGCATTGAAGATAAAAAGATTATAGGCAAGAAAGTACTATGGAATAGAAGCATACAACATAACGTTTTTTATTAAAGCTAAAAACCGAACTCCCCTAAAAAGCATTATTCAATTATATTGTTACAAAATAACGTAATAGAAAAATGTAAATGTCTCCCATTATTATATTATTGTTGCCATCTGCTCGATCAAATATGAAAATAATTAAGTAATCAATAAAATGAGACAAAAATCAAGCAATTCTTTTCCAAGCGTGCAGAACATTTTTAAACGTGTTTAAATATCTAAACATCACACCAAATATTATCTAGAGATTTGTTTACTGAAATCACAATGAATATTCATATCGTCGCTTGAAATAACAATCCGGTATTCATTCAAATAAATCGAGTCGATATTCTCATACGATAGAAGATTTAATAAAGGAAAGAAAGGGAACCATTCAATGTACCTGTTGCCCTGGAAGTCCTAAAGAGCCCTTCATGCCCCGAGGGCCTTGAGATCCCAGCTCTCCTGGCGGGCCCTGAGGCCCTGGAAATCCTGTGAAACCTGTTTTTCCGCGAGCCCCACGCCTGCCCTACGATCCCGTGAAAAAAGATGAACCAGTTTTGGAACAATGTCAATAAATTGTTAAGCGAAGTAACCTACTCAAGTGAACAACACCTTGTATATTGACTAAATCTTAATATTGTGTTTGATAACTGATAAAAAATCTTGACAAAATTAGGATAGAATTGATCAAAGTAAAGGTGTTTCTTCTAAAAATCATCATACCCTTTTAGTCCTAAACCTTTTTAATTGTCTTAGAAAAGTCAAAGAGTAGTTTCGTCAAAACTTATTTGATCTAAGTCATGCTTGTAACAAATCTTCCATGAGACTAGGTAACATTATAAAGCCTGAGTATTTGAAATAAAAACTTATTCATTAAAGAAATACATGTACTGAATAGAAAAAGATGATCAAAATTGTTTCTTACATTGACCAAATGACATTTAAAAGACCCTCTCGCAAAATATCATGATATTTGGAAGTAGGAGACGGTACTAATTAGAGCATTTGTCAGAACATTTCTTATATCTACTCAACTGGAAAAGTTTGGACATTAAACCCGGCATTATTGATAGTACAAAACTATACAAAATATCCAACATATAGCAAATTATTCAGATACAATGAAAGCGAGCAGTCGGTCTTTCATTGTTTATGTTTAAAGAAACCACGATGCTAGATAAAGGAAAGTCATGGAGTAGAAATTATGCCTCAACTGTTTATGCACAATATAATTCAATAAAAAGAAAACTCGAGCATAGAACTATAGAAAACATTACAGACAATGCTGATAAGATTAGATTCACTCCGTCTTATACGTTTTGATGTAAAATATTTTAACAAATCCAGTTATTTTAGTCTTAAATAATTCCCAATTTGTGAAATAGAACAGAACTTCCTACTTTAAAATACCACTCAACTCTCTCTCATGGGATTACTATTTCTTTCTTTCTTATCCAATTCCCTTTTACCATCAAAGTGTAGGACTGAATTACTATTTACCAGTACCAAAAAAAAAATAAAAAAAAATAATGATAGATACAAGAAAGTGACAGCTAAAAGTTTATATTGTTTACCCTCTTTCCCCGTTTCCCCCGGTCCCCTTTGCTTCCGTGGGGACCCGCGGGGCCTGGTTCTCCGTTACCGCCTGGCATGCCTAGTTCGCCCTGGGGAGGGGACGGGGACGGTTTATATACACATCATAGAAAAGCAGGCAGGAGAATGGAAAATAGAATGTATGACAGATAAAAGGCAGATGAAAGCGACGTGGAAAGGAGGGAGAACAAAAAAGTATCTGGAAGTTAAATCTTGTTTTTTTTTTTTAGATATTCGTAATGACTATATACGAACTTTAGTTTTGGAAAAATAATCCATTTATGTCTTTCTTCATTCATATTATGGTTCAAGCGTTTCACATTTAAAAAAGATTCATTGTTCTATAATTTCATTTATACTTTTTACAGCATTAGGTATATTTCATGTTCTTTAAAACATTTTAAACATTCCACTTTCATGGAGTTTATATCATAGTGTTTCAGGATTTATGTCTTGATTCCTTTATATTATTTGTTTCTCATTGATGGTTTGTAAAATTCTAGAAGATCAAAATCATGACCGTCGTTATTTACATAAATAGAATGTGTTTTAAATCTCTTATAGGATGATACTTTTCTCAGGCTGTCCTTTAATTTCTATGGAAAAATTATCATTTATCTTAAAAGTTGAAAATTTACAAAAATTACAAGTAAAAGTAGAAGGAAAGACAAACTCTCAAGATGAAAAGTTTAATTCAACAGGCAGATTGATGTATAGAGATATCGAAGCAAAAGAATGCAAGAACAACAATAGAAAATGATGATAGCAATAACAAATAACATTGATAATAATAATGATAACAAAACAAACTAAAACAATGAATTAACAAAATTCTCCAAGTGGCTGGTAATCTGGAACTATATCGGATTTGTAAACAAAAATCCATGAAAGAAGAAGTGTTCATTTCTATAATATTGTGGTGACCATCAGGTGGTGTGGTCATCCTCTTGCAGAGGCTATTGACCATTACAGTGTTCATTGAATCAAAAGGTAGTGATTATGGTCGACGGAAACTAAGAACCAAACACAACTAATCGAGATTATTATGAAGGGTACATACACAGTCCATATACAGACAGAATCCAAGATGCTTTTTGAGTTAAAGACGTAGGTACCTAGGTGCAAGTAAGTGAAAAAGGATATAGGAAATTACATGTACACGATATAAAGGTGGTTTAGAACTGCATGCAAAATTCGATTAGGCACGATGCTAGGTGGAAGAGAGAAACGGATCACGTGATGGACACGTCTCTCAAAGGTCAAGGTTATGATATATTGGAGACTGTTGAGACATCAAAATAGAGTTGTGCGAATTCTAGTAGATCGTGAAATTATCAAAACAAATAATACACAGTTTGAACCTAGTTTTCGGGGGGGGGGGGGGGGGGGGGGGGGGGGGGGGG
>JARBEQ010069726.1:0-14612 GCA_030265355.1 Tritonia tetraquetra | reverse complement strand
GCCTGAGAAAGCTCGGACCGCCAGCGGTCCTTGGGTTTAGGACCGGTGGCTCGGTCCGGACTGCTAGCTCGCTGGCCCGGTTAAAAAAGCCCGGACCGATCGCAGCACTAATTTGTACACTGGTGATTGGAAATTTCCTTTACATTTTGTTGCAATATTGCTTGCTGTTGGTGCGCTTGATCATTACACACCGTCAATCAGGTTCTTTATTACCTGAGAAATGGTCTTTAAAAGGCAAATAATGTCAGTTTTCAGATACTTTTCTCTCATATTTGTACTGGTTATTTTTTGGTACAGCAGGCTTTATAGTTTCACTTCACCTTTGTTAGTAAGTCTGATACCATCGTAAAACTTCTACATGAATCCCAGGAGCATAGCTTTAACTTGATTCAGTCATGGTGGGATGATCACCTGCTTGGCTTAATACCTTGATCCAGAGAAATCCAGCCTCATGGTGCTGACAAACCAGGCAAATTCAAATGGACAAACTTTTGTTGCTCTTGTGGCCACTCCTCATCATTTAAAAACTGGAAGTTGCCACTCTGCTCTGTGCTACACTTTATCTAGCAAAACTTGGAGCCAAGTTGTGTATGAGTTTGTGACCTTTGATTTGCAGCATAATTGTGGATATCACATAACCTTTTTTTAACAGAAAGATTAATTTTGATTTCATTTTGTGTTCCATAGATTGTGTCATCTGTACAGTACTGTCATCAGAAGCATATTGTTCATAGAGATTTAAAGGTAGGTAAAACTATGCTGTGCTTTCACTTGTGCATTATGGTTCTATAGAAATTTAGATGGCAATTTTGTCTAGTATGGTTTTTTTTAACATAACTTTTTATCTTAGTGTTTTCTAACTAAATATTTCCATAATTAGGATGGTGTGCTAAAATTGAATGGACCGGTTTATTTGATTTGTTATCCAAGCGCATGTCACTGCTTGGTAATGTTGTGCCCATATATTTTATTGTGCGACGCGTCATTATTACAGGAGTTATTTCACTTTCATTAGAAGACTTTCCACGGGCCGTGAATGTTTCTTTACGCCGCCAATGCTAATTTTGACTTCTAAAAATCAATATCAACGAACAATCTAAGCTGTGAATTTTGACAATGGATTCAGATGGGGAATCAGTTGTACAACACCATGACTCTGATCCAGGAGAAGAATATGGTGCTGATAGTGATGATTCGTGGTCTAGCTATTTTCATAATCCTCATTCATTCATTGAAAATGTCATGTAGTTATCTTGTTTAGTTTACGAGTTATCAAGTTTTTCCCTCAACCACCCTCTTTCCTTGAAAATTGTTAAAAAACCTTGGCAAAGGCAATGCAGTCTAGTCCAAAATAGCTGGCAATGTAAGGATTAATACCACAGTAGTGTTGGGGTCAGCCCTATGTTCAGCTATGAAAGGCACACTAGCAACCTGCCATAAATGCAGGCACTATGACCACCAAACACGACTGAACACAGAGCTGGAAACTTGTTGGATCGGAGATTTTCAGACAAGCAGGTGATCAGCCCACTGTGTGTCTAATAATTGTTATATTTTAAACATGCTTTCCTATCTCATGTTTTTTCTCATGTAAATCATCTCTCTTTATAGTATTCATTACTGTATATTTTACGAATTGAGTACGTCCCTTCTGCAGGGGCTGCCTGAGTGAAACTGTTTCGGTCACCTCAGACTGGGATAGGGACTGACTGATCTGCTGGAATCTACTTCTTTTCTATCTTTGAACTATGTGTCGTCCCCCTTGTCTTACTTTTTCTCAAGCCCTTTTTTAAGCGCTTGTGACCCATAGTGCTGCAGGCACCACTTCCTCAACCTTGATTTGTTGGAAGCCGTATGGCGGGTGCTGAAATGACCTTTCTGTGTCGATAGAGCCCTAAAACAGCAACAAACAAACAATCCTATCTCATGGCTTTATAGAAGAGTGCACTATCTCTTCTATCAATTTATTTACTTAATAAGTTGTCTAAAAAGAACTCCTTGCAGCTTCATCAACAGTGTGGTGGTGGTATATTTATTGAAAACAGCTTTAGCTAAGCAGTCAAGTTTGTTACCATGTAGTCTTTTCCTGCCTAATGACTAATTTTATATTTTGTTCAACCAGGCTGAAAACTTGCTTCTAGATGGTGATATGAATATAAAAATAGCTGATTATGGGTTCAGCAATGAATTTGTACCCGGCAACAAATTAGATACATTTTGTGGAAGTCCACCTTACGCAGCACCTGAGCTTTTTCAGGGTAAGTAAAAAAATTGTCATAGAAAAAGACTATCAAATTGTATTATTTAGTGGTGTGTTTTGTTCTTTACCTTACACCGAAAGGTACTAAAAGGTTATTGATAAAGAAAGAAGAAAGAAAGTTTTGTTCTTTTAGATTACATTTTTATGTCACAATTTGATATCAGTAAAATAAAAAAAATAGTCAAATGATTAATGCCACAAAAATTATCCTAAATACGCTTTATCCAGTTGCTGACCAATCTTTGTCAATGTCTTTGCTAGTTCAGTGATTTTATATTTTTCTGAATTTGTGTTGGGAGAGAAGATTGTTTACTTAATTCCGTTAAATGTTTGGGCCACTGGACTCGTCTTTTGGTTGTTTTTTAAATTCCCCCATGCTTAGAGTGAAAATTGTCACTGTTGACCTGTTTTGCAATTTTGAATTTTTATTAGGGAAGAAATATGATGGACCTGAAGTTGATGTATGGAGCTTAGGTGTGATATTGTATACTCTTGTCAGTGGATCACTACCTTTTGATGGCCAAAATTTGAAGGCAAGTAGCTTTAAACTTTGATATAAATGGTATTCTGTTCTCTTTTAGTTTTAATTCTTTTTAATTGACAAAGAGGATTGTTTCTCCAATTTGATTATTGAATTGAATTTTGATATCTTAAAATATACAAATGTAGTGCAGTCGACTCCGCTTAATCGCAAACATTTCCATGGAACGGAATTAATTCTATATAAAAGTCACTGGTTAATCACAATGCACCTTGGATAGTTGCAAAATCGGCGACACCTCTCCTCACATTTTGGTCGTCTTTCTCCTGTTTTCACACATTGCCAAACGATGGTCGCATGTCTCCCTTGTCATTAGCTAACAACTGTAACGATACAATAGCCTTACACCGATTAGGGGTCAAGCAGACACCTGCAGCCGCCTTTGTTCAATCATTACCAGCCTTGTGAGGATGGCAACGCGCGTCATCTAGAGAATCCAGCGCAAACAATCGCTACACATCGTCACGGAGATGAGTCACGGCTCATAGACTTTTAGCGACTGGCTATTGGATCATCTTTGATTACACAAACAAAAGAGTATCAGACAAATCTAACAAAAGCAAGGGTGGCTATAATCTTGTGCCTGTGAACTCATGTTTGTCAACCTATACGCTTCTACCTACGATGTTGAAACTCCTCAGAACTTCACCACAGATGAGTTTGAGAATTTTCCTCAATATGGACAACAACCTCCCAGTAATTGGAGAAATCACAAACGCTGAATTGCTGGAAGCCGCACAGCCACAAAAAAGACAGCGTCTAGATGAGGATAACATTTTGAATCCATGTTCATGACGGTCCCAAGTCTGTGAGACTCGGAGGGCAAAGATATCCTATACAAAAAGATAGAATAAATAGGCGTCAAGTACACAACTGACGCTAAATTACTGGGCCCATGGCCAACTCCACTTAATCACAATTTCGGTAAATCACGAAAGATTTCTGGCTCCTGTCGTATTGCGATTAAGTGGAGTCGACTGTATCTCATGCCATTTGAGGTAAATGTGAAGGTTTAGATGCTTGTAGGATTTTCCTTGTGCTCTCACATGCTCTTGCTTCTGTATTAAAAATGCAAACATCTACAACTAGCAAAGAATTTCTGTGGAGAAATGTTTGTTTGATTTTGATTCCTTATATTGTTTCAGGAATTGCGTGAAAGGGTCTTACGAGGGAAATACAGAATACCATTTTATATGTCGACAGACTGTGAAAACTTGTTGAAAAAATTTCTTGTCTTAAATCCTCTCAAAAGAGCCAGTCTAGAGGTATGTAGTCGTCTTGTGTATTTAATAATTGTATTCATTTTTGGTTTGGAGTAAAAGTTTGTTTTGATGATTGGTACATTGTTATAAGGAATAAATGATGCATTAAAGTGAATTCCATAGAAGGTAACCAGCTATTTGCTATTGTTTTATGGGGATGCAACCTGGACAATTGAAAGTACCTGATTGTCATACAGATGATTGCATCTGTGATATTGTACTGCGTCCTGAAGGTTTATTTCGCAAATTGCTAAATCACATTATACAATACAAGGAGACTGAGTATGCTTGCTGTATGCTTACATGGAGTCCTTATCTGACAGAAGAGTAAACATCTCAATTATTGTTGTTGTCCTGATATTCTCCATTATCCAGTTCCCTTTTACCATTACAATGTAGGGCCAGCACTTTGAGTCTGGATCAAGATATTAAGCCTCTTTAACGTGCGCAACATGCACACAGGACCTGAGAATCGAACCTGGTATCTTTCGCTTCCGAGGCAAGAACCGTACCTTTGCGCCACTGGGACCCCCTGAAAAAATATGAAAAGTTTTAATTTCAATAGGTTGAAGATTTTAGTTTTCTACATAAATGATGTTATGAAAAACATATATGAATATTTCTGATTCAGGATATATATCCATCTCTGTAAGACAGGTTTTGTTCCTGTACTGCAATGCAGTAAAAAACAGGATTTGGTAAGAAACAGGTTTTAATCAGTGTCTTTTTTCAGTCATCCAGAAACAAAGAAAAAACAGATTTTAATCAGTGTCTTTTTCAGTCATCCAGAAACAAAGAAAAAACAGATTTTAATCAGTGTCTTTTTCAGTCGTTCAGAGCTCTGTGTAAGAATTTTATGCCATTGTTTAAATATTCATGATTACTTGCAGGGGTTCATGTCTCAGAATTATACTATTTTTGTGATTTCTGAAAATGATTGTGTAAATGGGATTTCTTCCTAGTTGTGGTTTTGACATTTTGAAATAGAAGTATCTTGCCATTGTTCTTTTTTGTTTTCGATTTATGTCGAATCTGGACTTTTTAAAAAACCCAAACATCCCATCTTCCCCATGAGTTATTTGAGGAACCAATTGTTGCAGTTGCCAGTTCATATCACAGCTTTGCTGTTTGGGATAGGCAATACTTAAAAAGGCAGTGGCCAGTTCAAGGATGATTCATCACAATTTATTGATTATTATAATAGTTGTAGTTACAATTGTTTTAAATATTTTAATATTTCAATTTTACACATTGAAAATTTTATCCAATCCTGCCGTTAACTGGTCAATTTTTAGAATCAATGTCAAAGATCAAGTCAAATGAAATTGATTTTCTTTCGCTGTTGATACTTTGGCTACCAAGTTCTAATATATTGTTGCTCTCGTTTCAAGTTTAATTTAGGATGTGACTTTTGTAAAACAAGGCTAAAGAACAGTTATTGTACATATTAACAGCTGGCATCAAAAGAAAGGGTAGAATGAAAGAAAAGTGGTCTCGTTGCAGTTGTTGTCAGGCTTAATTACATCTTTCTAATTAAACTGTATTATTATGTTTACTCTAATTTTTTTTTAAACAGTGGAAAAATTGTGTACATGAACTGGCTACAAGGCTTGTAGGGGTCAATTAGAGTTTTACTGTTACTATGCACTGTATTTTGTTATTGTGTAGAAAGGCAATGCATTTTTAATGTAATGAGTACATTCTGGTACTTGATAGTAGAGATAAACGTAGCTGGTGCAAACAGAAGAAGCCATAATAGTGAGGAGTGGAGGAAGTTCATTATAAATAAACTCGCAACCGGAAGTTATAAGTAGAGGCAATGCTTTGTTTATCTTTGTGGCAATTCACTTCTTATTGGATATCATCATTTAGAAATTTCACTTTTGGATTTTGACAGATGCTGTTTGGTCCTTAGAGTCATTTAAGTACAAAGAAGTGTTTATGTCGTTTTGTTTTATTTACAGGTAGAAATGACTGCCAATTTTTGCAAGCATGCAGTGCAGATTGAAAATGTTATTTAGTTTACACACTATGGCCATATGTTTTAGGACATTGATATGTTTTTAAGTTCTTTCAAGCTCTCTGCAACTGTAACATCTTTTTTTTCTGGTTCATATTAGTTTGAAAAACTAATTTCAGGTTTGTCAAAACATAATGTCTAATACCAGCAATGTAGGGAGGGTTGCGAACCTGACGGGTCTCTTTTGTTGTTATTTTGCAAACATTTTTGCTTTTGCTAATTTGGGTAATTTGTCTGGGAGGTTGTTTTTTTTTGTTCGTCACAAGTTTTTGTTGTTGTCATGTTAACAGATAGTTGTCCCTAACATTTACGACCAAGTCCTCAGAGTATTAAGACAAGGTAACCCGATACAGAAATACCTGTTAGGTGACGTAGGATTGGCCCACTGTGCATTTGTTGTGTCCTTGAATATATAGTTTTATAAACTTAGTATTAAATCGATTAGCTTAAACCGTATTACTGATTTTGGTTTGCTGATTTCAGCCCAGAACAGGTCATCTGCCTTTTAAAAATTTGTATCTCCAAAATGATGTCAATAACAATTTGGTAGAAGCAACAAAATCATTTTATGTTCATCCTAAAAGTACTGTCCAGATTCCAAGTAAAACAACAAATGGCGTAGGCGTTAGATGAGGTTGCATCCTTAGTGCATTGTTGGTTATAATACTTTCTTTCTTTCTTATCCAATTCGCTTTTACCATTACAGTGTAGGGCCAGCATCATGAGGCTGGATTTCTCTGGATCAAGGTATTAAGCCAAGCAGGTGATCAACCCACTGTGAGGTTATAATACTAATGGATTCAATATGAAAGCAATGCAGAGGTGTGAAACCCTTTAAATTTTTTGACACTTAATAGTTGAGATAAAAGCAAACTGCAGGCAACAAATGAAATTCCTAAGATCAATAGGCAAAACAAAGAGATAAAATTAGAAATATTGGATTAGGGAAGAAGTAAAAACTGAAAGTTTGGAAAAGAAAATAGATAAAAATCAACTGAGATTGTTTGGACACATAACAGAATGAAAGATAACAGAATTCCTAAACAAATACACTAGAATGTAAACAGCAAGAAAAACTACTTAGAGGTAGACCAGGATGCGATGCAGTTTCAGAAATAATAAAAAGAGAGGATCTAGGGTTGTAGAGACAAAGGGGATGTCACTGAATATAAGGATCAATGGTGAAAGTTTGTATCACGCATAAACCTTACACCGAAAGTTACTAAAGGTTATTGATAAAGAAAGAAAGAAGATCACCAAGGCCGAACTATTTAGTCATTATTGAAAGAGGAGCAAGATTATTGAATGTGATAGCAGACCCAATCAAATTTCCTTGTTAAAGGGGACCTTTGCTGTTTTATAGTGGCTCTCTATTATTGTGTAGTTTTTCTGTAATGAAATGGTGTTCGGCAGGTCTGCGACAGTGCAGATGTCTTTAGATACATTACTAGAACTTTGAACTTAACTTAAGTTCAATAATGACAAATGCATTATATTTTTCGTCAGGTACCCCATTATATATATACTCAAGATCAAGAGAAAGTTTACATTTCACTTTAGCTCGATTAACAGTAATATTACACAATACATACTGGAACTGGGTTATTATTTTTAATGATTCCTGGGCTTTAATTCACAAATTTTTCAATGTTTTGTCAAATTGTTGAATTAGATTGTAAAGGGGTTGATCACCTGTTTGGCATAACAACTTGATCCAAAGAAATTCAGCCTCCTAGAGCTGGCCCTACACTGTAATGGTAAAAGGGAACTGGATAAGAAAGAAAGAAAGATTGTAAAGGGGCCTGCTGATGACAGAGTCTTAGTTAAATGTGCTTTGATGTCGGCGTTTCAAATAGGGTAATGACCAGGGAAGTACTGTGCTATATGGGTAGCCATTTAAAAACGATTGTATAGATGAAACGAGTGAATGAATCGTCTCTCATCAAGGGCCATAATCCAGGGTCTGCCAACTCGGAAGGTCCCATCATAGTTGCTGTGGCAAGGAAGTATGCCAGCAAACTGTATTCTATTTCCCTGGTCACTTTAACTAGTCTTGAGACTGTGCTGACTGAAAAACCAGCTTCAAGGTGTCCCAAAGCACGGCCATGTTCTTTTGAACTATGGCGAGGCATAGCAAAATACTGACTAGGTTTCATGTTGAAATTTATCCAAGTCTACAAAACAGCATGTGCCAATCGTGGTGAGCAAGATCATAACCATAAGGTAAAAATTGTGTTTTGAGAGCAGCAATTTAAAATGTGTATACTTTTTTTTGATCTTGAGTATATACATATATTTTCATTGCAGTATATTAAGGTGATATGATATTAATGATTTTGTTCTACAGGCAAATCGATTTCTTTATCTACTAACTTCTAGTTGACGAAGAAGATGAGGCTCATTTTCCCCAATACAATTACCTGTATCTTTACCTGCTACCTATACAAGTCTCTTCTTTCATTTCTTTAAAACACTGCTGCAGAACATAATGAAGGACAAGTGGATGAATGTAGGTTATGAAGAAGAAGAACTTAAACCATTTGTCGAGCCAGCCCCAGACATTAACGACCCAATGAGGATAGGTAATGAACTAATGTCAGTGATTCTGACTCTCCTTCTTATGTCGCCAGCCATCGAGCTCTACATCGGTCGATGGAACAGACAATATTTTGTTCTCGTTGCCTAGATAATCAACCACTGGATGTCCTTTTGTATGCTAACACTATTTTTTGTCATTTTTATTTTTTATTTTTGTTTTCTTGCATTCCGTATCTTTGTTGAATGTGATGAAGAGGGCCTTTGCATGCAGCATGCGTTTATTGAACAACCAGTCAAATATTTTTGGGTTTTGGGCTATTTTTTATGATCAAACTGAGTTAAAAACCATTAAGATTTGTTGCCACATTTGACAAATTCAACTTATTGACATATGGTTTTAAGGGCGTGACTGGTTGTTCAATGTATAAAGTGAAAAAAACTTGTGCATCCTTAGATGGGCCCTCTTTTGCTGTGGATGTATTATAGATCCTATCACTGGCGGGACCATTTTCAGTCTTCTTTTTTACAAGGAGTTGTTTGTTTTATCGCTCAGACTATAATGAAAGACCGCTGGATCAATATGGGTTATGAAGATAAGGAATTAAAGCCATTCAAAGAGCCATCGAAAGATGATTTTGATCCACTTCGGATAGGTAATTGTTGTGTGATATGGTCCTTTTGCCTCTCAGATCTCTATTTATCCTTTTAATGTTCATTTGGAAAGAAAAATTGAGAAAGGAATTTTTATTTGTTCTTTAGAATATCAGTTAGTAAACTTGCGTGGAAAAGTACATAAAAAATAAAATCTGTTGGTCATTCCGCCAGAGATGAAGATAGCTCTGTAAAAGATTGACATTTGAAATACGAAATATGTATAGACAGAAAAGTATTGTAAACCGCACTCTGTAAATGGGTAGCCTGTTCAAAAGGGAAGGTTTTTAAAAATGGTTTAAAGCTTGAACAGATTGTCTTATAGAAAACAGTCTCTGGATTCTGCCAAAATATGATAAAAATTTGTAGTTGTGTAGTCATTGGTGTTTCTCAGAATAACCATTGTCTGTTCTGAAATCTCATAGCTTATAAAAATTACAGCAGAATGCAAAAGAAGTTTTAAGGAAATAAAAATTTGAACACGGAATGGCAGAAAGGTATTGAGCCAATTTTTGTCTTTTGTCATATAAGTTAAAAGGTTAATGATGAATCCATTTCATGTTTCAATTTTTCTGTCTCACTGAATAGAACTAGGTAAAAAAAAAAAGGTTTGGAAAAAGAATGTTTTGGTCGAATATCTTATTTCAATTTTGTGTGATATTATGATAGGGATTAAAAAGAAAATGAAAGTTCAGTGATTCATAAAAGCGTGTTGTTTGAGATGTTATCCGAAAAACAAGCGTTAGTTTTTATTTTTATACTCAAGCATAAATAAATAAGAATTAACAAACATTGTTAAAAAGATGAGTCACCTCTAGCTTAGCTATTACGATAGTTTTGGTTTTCAAGGAATTTTTGTCATAACATAACGTGCACTCTTTTAAATGTTGAAATCATTTTGATGCAGATTTTTAAACATTTGAAGGATTAGGCTAACATACAAAGAAGTGCAACAAATCAAAGTAAAAGATTCACACACATTAGAGGCAGGAATGATAACTTGTAATCTGTTTTCAGTCACAATTCTTTTCACCATCTTTACAAACATGTTTTGCATGTTACACGCAAAGATTTCTTTTTGAATTCACTTGTTTGTTTTTGGTTTATAGACACGCCAGGGTGAGACTTTGTGTAATAATTTGAAAAAATGTGATTTGAAATATTTATCGGGTGTGCCCATAAAGTCAGATGTGCTACAACCTTGAAAACGAGATTAAAAAATCTAAGCAATGATTATAATTCTGATGTCTATGACTTGGATGTTATTTGCGAAAGAAGCGGCATCAAGCAAAATGATAGACTGCCTCATTTTTGGTGTAACTGAGAGAAAAAATTGAACAGCACACCAATCCTTTCATGAATATTTAAACATAGGCAGTATTATTTTCTCTCTAGCATTAAATCCTATTGTTACTTTTCTCATTATACAACTTTCTGGTGGCACCTTGTGCAGATATCCTTACTCCAAATTCACTACATTAACACTTTAAGACCCACGGGTCACAATTTTGCGACCATTTTTTATTTACCTATACTATTAGACCCACGGCCGCAAAATTACAACTGGTAGGCAGTGACCCTTTTCGTGTTGAAAGAGTTATAGTTCAAAGTTCAAACTATTATGTTCTACATCCTGTTCATACCTTTACAATGTGTTTTGACTGACTTCGTCTTCGATTCAGCCGTTTTAAAACTGTTTTGTCAATATTTTCAGGTTTGATAGATGATTTGAGTTTTTGCTTGCGTAGGGTCATCGTGTTTGACAATAATTTGACCATTTAATCGGGGGTGGGGGGGTTCCTGTCTATCAGTGGATTTACGTTTGTTATTGTGTTAATCAACCTTACACCGAAAGGTACTAAAATGTTATTGATAAAGAAAGAAGAAAGATTGTGTTAATCAGTAAAGTGATGTGTTATCGATAACTAGCCATTTTGCTGGGCCTATTGATCAGAGCCCATTGAGCGTGATTTGGTAACATTACTATTTTTTTCTAATTTTGTCTGCAAACCTGTTGAAAAACCAATTAAGTGCGTACAATTTACATTCAAATTAGTTTGATTACTATTTATGAAGAAATAACATTTTAACAAATTTGTTAGTGTCTGTTGTCAATGTCAGTTCTATCCCAGGCTGAAATTGGGTTTTGCAGGAAGTTATATGTCAGAGGCTATGGGTTAAGGACAATAAGCAATAGAAAGGAAATCTGAAAACATTAGAAAACACATTAATAAGGTATAACTTTACATCTCATAATGTTTTCTGGGTTTCGTTGTGCTTTGCTTAGTTTGGTTAGAATGCTTGACAGTTTGAAATTCAGTGAAAGAAATAAGTTGCATATGGAGTTTGTTTTACCGGTCTCTCTTTATTCATCCATCGATTTGTCTTTAAATCCCTTCTTTTTCTCTAGCTTTCATTGTTGACCTGTCAAACTTGCATTATGATCCAATGGTTTGTTCATCTGTAAGTTACCCTGTTAAGACAGTGGAAGTATAGGGTGTTTTTAGTCTGTCCATGCTTTATAAGAGAGTAATATGAACTGCTCTAGAAAGCATTTTTTCAGTGTTTGAATATATTAGGTGGGATTTGTAATTTCTTTGGATGTCACTACTACAGAAAAGTGATCATCAAAGAGGGTGTAAAATTTGTAACAGTGATGAATTTTGTTTAGTTTTGATCCCATTAAAAAACATGAGTTTGATTAAGTCTTGCACGGAAAAGGGTGATATTTTTGTGCTTAAGGAAAGGGTCTTATTGGAATACAAATCCATGATAATGCACAGCTTTATATTGAAATGGAAAGAAATGGGGTGACGAGATGAGTTTTGTGATTATTATTCAATAATTCTATGTTACTAGTAAGCACTGCATGGGTTGTAGTAAGGTTGCATGTTGATGTTGTACCTAAAAGAAAAGCAATGTTTTATCTTTGTTGTTTTGTAAAGTCTTGTTTAGACATGTGGCTGAATTGATCTGTTTCGAGTTTCTTTGTAAGGAAAAAATATTTTTTGGTGGATTGCATTCCCTTTTTAGTATTGCTAATATGTCACAGAAGGAGAAAAATAAGCACAGATGCCAACCCACTTTATATTTGGAGAATAATTAATTTGGTTTGAATATCTGCATTAGTTCTTATAGTTTGATATTATCATTTTCATTACAACATTTTTAAAAGTAAAATCATATGTTTTGGGTTCAGATACTGGTAATTATGATTAGAATACAAAGGCATTTATGTATTCCCAAATGAAAACCTGATTTGTAGTCTGCACATTGATGTTTTATACCCTGGCAATGAAATATGACAATTGATGATGATATTGGAGGTTGATTATTTAGATGGGCATGCACGCACGTGGTTACACAAATTTTAAAACAGTTTTACAACTTTACCAGCTCTGATTGCCTTATGACATTTTTTCCTCTTTTGATTGAAATGAATTATCGGGTAAACCAACAATTTCTTTATTTTTTTTATTTTGAAAAAAAATTGCCAGAGCAATACGGAACATCATTTTTTTTTGTGTGGGTTGGCATCTCTGAATTATATAGCTTTTCGTACGCATATAAAGACAATGTCTGTTGTAAAGTTTATTGTTCCTTGATCAGTAGAGGTACCTCCTTGCATTCATTTCCCTTGTTGAGTCCTTAATCTTCTATGCCATATCCTGTGAGCAAATCATCGGTTGAACTCGTCATGTAACTGAATGGGAGCAACTTCTGATAAATTGGATATTTGTGCAGCACATGTTCTTGGTAAAAAAGTCCTCTCTGCTTTTCTGATACTCTGAATGCCATTGCATGGTTCAGAAAAAATGAATAAACTGGGTTAACTTTTTATATGTTGGAGCTGTGTAGTTAGGCGATGAAAGCCATTTAACCATAATAGTTTTAAGCTGGCCACAGTCAGGTTTTTTTGTTTGTCACATAGTTCTTATTGTTTTTGGAGGATATGGTAGAACCGAATTAAAAACAAACATCAATACCAATGCAGATTCATTTATGATATCTGATTAATAGTAACTTAACATGCATGCATGAACACTATTATATAACACAACTTACAAATAATGAGCACAAGTACTATGATTGTGGGCAATATAAATCTTTAAATCAGTAATCTTGACTGTTTATTAGATATGATTGACCATGAACTAAACATGTATGATTTGTTATCATGCTCTTTTGTATTATATTTCAGAACTTATGTTGAATATGGGATGCAACAAAAAAGAAATTGAAGAATCTTTGAAACTTCAAAAGTATGATGAAATTCATGCTACATATCTGTTACTAGGCAGACGTACATCTGACGTAAGTAATGTAGTAAGTGTCACCTTTTCTTTACTAATCCAACCTAATGTGGAACAAGGAAACTTTTCTAATGATTTTAAAGTACTGAGACATGTCATAACTCGCTACAATAAAGTTTGGAAGGTCTTCTTCTTCTTTCTTTCTTTATCAATAACCTTTTAGTACCTTTCGGTGTAAGGTTTATGCATGATACACAAACTTTCGCCATTGGAAGGTATGAAATATATATGTACTTGTTTTTTTGGGGTCGTTTTTTAGATCTTGCAAAGCAAAAAAGTTTCCTTGATTCAATTGCATTCACTTTATTCCTTTGGCTGTGGTATTTCATTCTCTTTTGACTTGCTTTTAAAAATGTATCATTTATCCGGCTTTGTAAGTGTTGCTGGAAGGGAGACTAATGACAGTAAAATCGAGGATTGTCAATAATAATAAGATAATTACTCAAGCAAAATTTTTACTGAGGTCAAGAGAGTGATGTTTCCTTTGTTTGATTCAAAATACTTTACTCTTGCCTTTTGTTGAAATCTGAAATTTCAGAAACTCGTATAACTCAAGCATCTTTTAGTGAAAAAAGCCTCCCAAGTCAATCCAAGGGGACAACTCTTTATATAATTACATCACATAAAAGTTGCTCTGGAAAACATTGGATTTTTCGGTTCATTATACTATAATCAACAGTTTTGTAGCTCAGTAGATAAATTACAAACAATAAAATATATATATATATTTCTTTTTTTTTTCTTTTCTTTCTGATATTGCTGTAACATGCTTTTTTATTATTTATAATTGAATAATGCCATTGTAAGATTTTTTTTCTCCTTTAACTTTTTGTGAGTCGCTTATCCTATATTTAGCTGAATACAATGTTTTATATCACTTTTTTGTGGAATCAATTTTGTATGGAATTGTTGCTTTAGAGTGTGTTTATAAAGATAATACTCAACAATGACTTTTAACTCATTCGCCACTGGCCTGACACCAAGATAAACAATGGGTCTCACTAAGGGAAGGGAAATGACTCTTCCA
>JARBEQ010069504.1:0-14616 GCA_030265355.1 Tritonia tetraquetra | reverse complement strand
CTTGATCCAGAGAAATCCAGCCTCATAGTGCTGGCCCTACACTGTAATGGTAAAAGGAATTGGATAAGAAAGAAAGATGAATTATTAATATTGATTTTTTTAGCCTGTATCCTGCGATACCCAGAATTTTCCACATTCTCATCATCAAGCACAAGAAGCATACCATGTGCGAAGTTGAGACAGCACTTGTGTGTCGTGCTAACCACGGATAATCATATTTAGTTGGCTTAGAGATCATTTATTTTCATTTCACAAACCCTACCCAAGGTGGAAGGTCTTTGTTGAATGATGTATTTTTAAAACTGTTGAGGGGTCGTTCTTGACTTGTGGTATGACCAGAGGACATTTACAACTTTGTCCATTTGAGATATAAGTATGATTTCATGAATTTCTGTCAACATACAGGTCTGAGTTAAGTCAGGGACAACGTGAACAGATCTATTTTGAAAAAGGTGACTGGGAAAAGTGATTATTTTTTTATTTTATCTTACAACAGCACTAATGAACATCCTCTCTGTGGATATTGCATATTTATTTATTATATGCTCAGAGTGGTAGAATCTCCCAGTTTTTATCAATTGCTGAGAGGGTACCCACAAGGGCTACAGTAATTTGTTTGTTGGCCCGTCTTTGATTGATACTGTGCAGTGTATTGCTCATGATGCCAGTAAAGAGTCAAGGACACAGTGGGCTGATCACCTGCTTGTCTGAAATTCTTTGATCCTTAAAATTTCTGGCTCTGTTCAGTCGTGTTTGATGGTCAGGACTGCTATGCTGTATTAATGGGGTTCGATCAAACAAACAAACATTTATTTATTAATATTTTATTTATCTTACCCTGTTCTGTTCAACAGGTGGTGATGCACTTGTTTTGTAGTTACCTGGATGCGAGGCTGCCTGCACATCCCAAATACCCTGATGGAAAACCCTTCACCTCTGTACACTTCCTCAAAACGCCAGATAAACCAAGTAAGTTTTTAGTTCCAGCTTAAGTCCTAGCAAAATTTAAATGGTCAATTTACCCATAAGTTGTGGTCATGATTGAACTTTGGATGGCAACAAATATTTGTGCTGTCATTTTAGTTCCACCATAGTATGTCGAAAGGACCCTAATCATATAGTAAACAAACTTGTTTTAAAAAAAGAAGATTTAAGGTTAAAAGAAATCAAGAGAGTTGTCAAATACTTTTCTCTCTTTAGGTTTGTTATGTAATATATTACAGGCAGGGCTTTTCTCATTTTTTATGTCTTTACACTCATTTAATCTATTCTATTGCATGAATGGTGTGATTCCCTCATTCCATCCCCTATTTGTTTCTGTAAACAGATTTGGAACGCAAAGATAATCCTGTCATTTATCAAAGCAGCATCAACCCTCCACACTTCCAAGTAGTTTTTGGGTCAGATGTCTTCAATTTGCCCAAGGTGAGAAAATAAATCTATCACAAAAACACTTCACCCGCATTACCTTAATGTGGGAATGCCACATTTGTTTACATGGTAATAATTTAAATTTTTTGTAAAATGCAAGTCTTTGTTGGGGGTAAAAACATCCAACCAATTTTTAGTTGACAACGTGAGTAAAACAACCCAGCCTTTAAATATCATTTACGATTTTTCAAAGTCTTACACCTTTTTGATCCCACTGAAATAATCTCATTTCTGCTTGTCTCAGATGTCACAATATTTGGTTGGAGTGATATTGAGGTTGTTGGTATTTATAAAACAGAATTATACAACCATTTGATTGCAACTACACTCATGAAAAAGTGAATTCACAATAAAACTTATGTGAATGCATTGCTCGATAACATTCCTGTCATTCTGGGGTGACTCTAGTACTTGTAATGTCATTGACAAAAAATAAAATGACATTGAGTGGTGACAACAAGAGTTGATCCATAGTTTTTTTCACAAAGCACCATTTTTCCTGAAAATTATCAAAAAGCCATGACACTTGAAATGTGAAAAGTACAAAAAGGCAAAGCAACCAAAGGGTTAAATCCTCGTGTGTCTTTGATTCATTACACAAATTTTATTAAACCATCCAATTTTACCTGGAGTTGAATTTCACAATTTGTGACATTCAAATGTATATCCTTTTCACTGCGCATATATTGATTTTCGTGCTCTATGTGCTTTACAGTGTCTTTTCCCCACAGGTAAGCCATTACACCTTAGTGTCCTCCATTCCATGGGGAGTATACAATGTGAGCTGCCTATTATTACTATTAGGTGCTTTAACACTAGCATTTGACAAAATCATTTTTAATGGCAGGTACTTAATTACACCTGAGTTAAAATATTGTCTAAATCATCTTACTCTCCTTCACATGGGGGCGTCCCTAGCTCAGTGGTTAGATCAATTGACTATGGATGCAGAGGACTGGGTTTGATTCCTGTCTTGTGCTGGATTTTTTCTCTGGACCTTTCAGAGTTTTCATGGCTCTGTCCTGGAGATTCACAAGGAATCTTCTCAAGTTCCGTTGAACTGCCTTTGATATGATCTTTATATGTTGAAAAACTTATTTTTCTCCTTCATAGGGACGTAATAACATGTTTCAAGCCATTCTCTTGTTCCTCTACCTCATCAAAGAAAAAGAAGCTGGCATGTTGGGGTGAGTGCACTGTTATCGTTGTCAATACAACTATGCGTCTCGTTCATTTCTTCCTTCTGAGATCATTACTCTACCAATCAGAGTTTTTCATAACCATTACACTGCAATAACTTGACATCTGACAAAAACCCTGAAAATGTTGGTGTCGCTGCCTGTTTTTATTCAAGACATAATTTATACCCTTGGCACAACAAGGCACAACTGGTGAAAGTGAAAGAAAATAAATAGTAAAGGGTCTGAATTTTTGGCAATAATTGTTATCCCTTCTAAAATAGTTGAAATATAATTGTTTTCTGATGGGGCTGAATGTATTGCCAACCGAGATGCGACTCTTGTAAGGCTAAGGACTTCACCTGAACCCAAGCATTTTTACTTTTGCTTAGAATGTTATCCCATGGCTGCCACTGCCATAGTAATATGCTCTTAATTTAAATTATGATAAAAACAACAAACCTCATCCAAAATGTATCTCCTCCTATTAGTGATACAACATTTGGCTCTGACCCTGTAGATTCCTGATAGAATCAAGTCCTATTTGGAGATGGACTGTAATGATATCATAGGTCCTGTCTTTGATATGAACTTTAATGTGTTGCCAAGTGTGATAAAACTAACAACAGCTTAAAACACTTACACTAAAAACACTCACACCCCTAACCCCACATACCTCTCATGTGCATGATAATGACACCTCTCCACACCCCTCCCCCCCCCACACACACACACACAAATCCCAATTAGCAACCAATTGTCTTTCACTTTCATTAGATTAATTTTGTGTACAATTTGTTACAAAATTACCTCTCTGAAAACATCTGATTTTGGTAACATTTCAAACTTTACAGCACCATGCAATAGAATTGAGTCCATCCAGATATAAAAAATTAATCTCATCAATTTGCAGAGTAGATAATAAAGAACAAATTTACCAAATTTGAAACAAATCCATTAAAAAGATACTTTTTCATCCAAAAAATTTGAATTGCAAGAAAACACCAAAAACTGAAAAAATGTGTTGTTTTTTTTAAAGAAACTCACTCTATTATTTCTTCAACAACCTGCCTTGTTCAGTACCATGCCCATTTGGTGTTCTATGCTCTCTCAAATCTTGTGCCTGACTTATTGTTTTTCTCCCCCATTTCCTTACGATATATACATGGATAACAATAACGTGTAAAATGAGGAGAAAATGCACTCAATTTTTTATGAGTATCAATATAAAACCATGAATTCTATCATACTATACTTAATAGAGTCTGAAACTTACAGCCACACCCAAAATGATTAGATTGACTATCAGGGTTCAAAATAAGCTGCCATCCCTAACCTTAAAAAGTTAAAGGCTGCATTTGGCAGATGATTTATCTACTCTGCTTTTTCCTACCTTACTTTGATTTTTAAAGATACATATTATCTTTTCTTCCCATAGGAGAGTCAATCTGGGCAAGTCTGGCTTAAACATCTTGTGGATTTTTGACTGAATGAAACATGGTCCTCAATTTTGGAGATATTATAATTGAGTGAAAAGAAAGAAAAATAGCAAATATTATGACATTTTAGTTTTTAATGGAAAATCACCAAGGATCTAAGTTAAACTTTGAGATGTGTGATTATTTTACCAGCCTGTTTATGTATCTGTAAAGCATTTAAAATGTTATTGACTTGTTTTTATATTATCCGTTGTCATTTGTAAATCATCCATAATAAACATTTTCATCAAAGTTATTTTTCTTTGAGTGTCCATATATGAAAGATAAGAAGGTTTAATTTTTTTAAGTAATGCTGAAAGTTTAAGGATATCAGTTTTACACCCCTTTCCACACTTGAAGATTATTTCAGAGATGTGACTTTAAATCTATGTTTGGACAAAAAGCTGGAAAAGGGCCGGAATTTGAATTGGTGGACCTCCGCATCTGTGGGCGAGTGTATTACCACTGCGCCACAGAGGAGGCCAATGAATGCTGAAAGCGAAAGGAGGATCATGAAATATTGTTAAGATTATGAATGTCTTTTAGGTCAAGAAATTGATGGATGTAAACAAGGGAATCGATTTCTGCTTGCTGTACAATTTTCATATCTTAATATTAAGGTAAAGACAATAGATCACAAACATGGATAAACCTCAATATCATTTGCAGGCTATCCATTTTTTTCTGACGCACTAAGGAAGCCTTGTGTCTTATCACTTAGTGTCTTAACATACATGTGGCTGTTACAGGCTCTAGCATCCGTTGATCCATCTGCAGTTTGTGTTAGCCTCCATGTCTCGGCTCTGTACAATAGAATGGACTTTATGTTCATCTTGAAGATTCTAAGTTTTGCACCCATCCTCAATTCCTTGGATTTCCATATGTTTCGTAACATTATAAATGCCGCTCTTGCTTTCTGGACCTAGACTTTGATATCTTCATCTACGACCCCTTGTTTGTTAAACACACTCCCAAGGTCAGTGAAAGGAGATTTGGGCATCTGCTGCATTGATCTGAAGAACTCTGGTTTTGCCATTGTGGATATGGAGACCAGTGGTGTGGTGTGGGGTATTTGACTGAGAAGGTCCATATTTGCTTGCATTTGTTTGTGGCTATGTGAAAGGAGGGCTACATCGCCAACAAAGTCTACCATTTCGATGCCCTGTATTTGTTTGCTTCATAATCCAGTCCATTGCAAGAAGGAATAGAAAAGGGGACAACAGGCATCTCTGTCTCACACCGGAATTGACTACAAACTTCTCCGGTATACCATAGTGATGCAATAGCTTCCAATTGTTTCCCTATCAAGGCTGTCGAACGCTTTTTCATAGTCTTCTTTCTTTCTTATCCCTTTTACCATTACAGTGTAGGGCCAGCACTATGAGGCTGGATTTCTCTAGATCAAGATATCAAGCCAAGCAGGTGATCAACCCACAGTGACCTTTGTGGTAGGAATTAATTTTGCCCGGACAGCGGCCTTGCGGCTTACTCTTATCGATTTTCAATTGCCAAGGGTTCTTTAACGTGCACACAGGACCTCTGAGTTTATCATCCGTCTCCAATAGGACTAGGTTCTTTGATCCCACCTACCTGAATAGGATCACTGATGGCATCTTGTAATCTCTTGTAGAAGTAGAATGTTTCCTTTACATACTGGTGTTTGTCTTCTGTTGGTGCATAACCTTTTATGATCTGAAGGTTAATGTCTTTCCTGTTTGGAATTCAGTTGTCATCAGTCTGGGTCTTCGGGCTTCCATCTAGTTATAGCTTTTCTGGCTCATTGTGACAGCATGATGCCTACTCCCTCTGTGTGATGTGCGTCGTCTTCCTGGTGTCCTGAAAACATAAACAAAAAGGGCCTGCTGGAAGTTTAATTAATATACAAAAGAGGTAAGGAAATGGGACAAAGCACAGGGACGTGGAATGTTTCGGACAACGCCCTTCATCAGCTAACAGACAAAAAACACAGCACATCTTTCTCTTCTTTCTTATCCAGTTCTCTTACCATTAGAGTGTAGGGCCCGCTCTATGAGGCGGATTTACTCTGGATCCTGGTATTAGGCCAAGCAGGTGATCAGCCCAGTGTGGCTTTTTTGTGGCAGCAATAAATTTTGCCCGGACAGCTGCCTTTCGGCCTACTCCTCTCGATTTCCAACTGCCAAGGATTCTTTAACGGGGGGGATAGGAGGAGAGAGAGAGAGAAAGTTTTTTCCTCGATTTCTACACGGCGTTGCTTGATTATAATTTATAAAATTGATTGGAGGCCAGTGGTCAACTGTTAATCACTTTTAGTCAGCCCATATTGAAAAATATAATACACAAATTTAAGACAGAGAAACGACGCACTTGATATAATAACCTTTATGTTTGGAAAGGGTGTAAACCGTCAAACTTTAGAATTAGAAGAGAGAAACAGCAGGTTTTATTTTGACTGTTTGGTTTCGGTGTTCTCTTTTCACTCCGAAACAGAAACAGTGTGTTATTGTATACCACTACCAATGCGAGTAGTGTTGACACATGGCATGCATATTTTCTTAACAATGACGTTATTTTACGCTTTCCATTAATGGAGGCATGAAGAGTAAACAAAAACAAAGTTATAAAAGGACATGTGGCTTTACACTGATTGCTATTCACAACAGTAAACAAAAACATAGGTGAATTAATAAACATGTCCTCGTTTTGCTCCAATGGGAACTGGTACAATTTTGCTTGTGTCGATTATTCTCAAACTACTTCATTTTCCTTTGATTAATATATGCAAAGGGCCCTAAACTATCTTCTTGCAAAATTTCTTAGGCTCAAGTTTTTAGAAACTATAATCAGGGACATAGTCTCAAGGAATTGAGTTTGCATAATCTAGATGTCTATTACTATTATTACTAGGGACGTAAAACTAACAATTTTAACTGTTAAATACTTGCTAGTTGCGTGGAAGCATTTTTATGCAGTTGGTGTGAGATAAAAATGTTGGAATGCAGACAATTTATTATATTAACGAAACGCGAAACAAATCTGGCCCTTGAAATTTGCAGTGTATCTCTAACTCAACATCATAAAAATATCATTAAATATGAGTGAAAATGAAAAGAGAGTTCATTTTAGAGTCATTAGATTCATTCACGAATCAGGTGATGTTGCCTGTTATCTTTCTCTTTTTAATGTGATCCGAAGAGAAGTGGAGAGGGGTCTTAGAGCAGAGAGGACTGAGGGTGGGCAGATCAAAATAGAATAATACCGGTGTGTTGGTAAACAAATGGAAAAGCCTGCTATGATGATGAAAGAAATGACAGTACCAGCAGAGACAAAGAATTTTAAAAACCTTACTACTTACTTATCCAATTCCCTTTTACTTTTACCATTACAATGTAGGGCCAGTGCTACGAGTGCTGAATTTCTGTGGATCAAGATATTAAGCCAAGCAGATGATCAACCCACTGTGAGTTTAAAAACCTGGGATCCACAATTAGGGAGGATGGGAACAGTAAAAATGAAGAGAATAAAATATACACACAAGAAGTAGGTTGAAACAGCTGGAGAAGAAAATTACATGACTAACATGTGACAAGAAGGCACCAGTAAATATGCGAAAGGGGAACTATATGACTGGTGAGACCAGCTCTCACATGGGCTTGAACTGTCCCATTGACAAGGAAAGAGGAAAATGACCTAGGGAAGCAGAGATGAAAATGCTGAGATACTCCCTTGGGTGAACCAGGAATGACAGAATAAATAAAAATTGATAAGATACGGCATGTTCTGGGCATAGAGAAGATCTCAATGAAGATCAGAGGGAGTAGATTAAGGTGGGTTGGAGTGAAAAAAAATCATGCTGTAGCAACTCTGCACCATGCATGAAAAGCTGAAAGAAGAAGATTGTAATGTTCTCTGAAATAACCTTTTTTTTAAAAACAGGACTGAAGCTACATTTGGACAGTATTCCCCTTGCAACAGCCTCTACTCTTTACCACACATTCTTCAAAGAAAGTAATCTTAAAGATTATGACCCCTTTGTAAGTAGTAATGATGTAGCCTTTGACATTGTCATTGTCTCTATGATTTAAAAATAATCTTAATTGAATTAGAAGCTGCATTGAGATACCAAGGCCGTAACTTCATTTCAAAATTCAATTTTGTTATAATACTGATTGACCAATTTTGTTAATGTCTCAAGACCGATTTCATAATTTTGAAACAATGAAATAAAATAATCTTTTTTAAAATCAAAGTAAAGATGCATGACAATGGTAAAGTTTGTTTATTTGACGTTTTTTTGACACTATTACTCAAGGGAGTTCAACATAGGATGATATCAATAATGAATATTAATATTGATATTGTTTTTCTTTTTTGTTTGCTGCCTATAGTTAATTGGTATGACTTGTCTGTCATTGGCATCCAAAGTGGAAGAACAAGAAACAGTTAAACTACGAGACATTGTTAATGTTTGTCATCGGTAAGTATATAAGATGTAATGTAAATTATTGCTACTGCTAGTAACTCATTGCATGTCATGTTCTCAGATTACCGTTAAGTACTCAAATATCAAATATGTAGGTGGGGTTCAATCCTGATCTTTCTAATAGAGTCCTGATATGTTTTGACATGATTCCTCACAACACTGAGATTGAGCTTAGTATTTAAAGAATTTATTTGCTATTACTTCTTCAAGTTCCGTTCACTATTATTATCTGTTGTGTTTTTACTTTGGTAGCAATAGCTAGAAGATGATTTCTTGACAATTACTTGCAATCAAATGGTGTGAATCACTTATATGAATGCAGTGTCTGAATTTACACCGTGAATAGTTGTGTGTGGTCATGTTATTTTGTCCTTTAAGTTATTAGTTTTACACCCTTGGCAACACATAGATATTTTGTCCTTTTCTGGTCTTGTACTTTCTAAACAACTTATCTTAATTTTTTGCTTATGGTTGTATAAAACTTACTTTGTTTACAACTATCTTGATTTGTAACTACTAACACACAAAAGTAAGTCACCAACAACTTTACTTTATAAAAAGTGAACAAACAAACATAAAATTGTGAGACTTACCTAATGTTCAACTTTATCCTTTCTTTATATAGGAATGAAATAAAGAAATAATCAATATTTAACAAAAAAATAGGTGAAATTATTCCAAAACATTTGGCATGGCCCAAAGGTGAAAGTCACAAGTGTTATAATTTGTATGTCCACTGTGTCTATTGATGACTGCAATACACATAAACCTTATGAAGAGTGCGAAATGACAAACTTTATGGGGTCTCTTGCAAAATCGTTTTGAGGTCTAATACCAATTCCTGTTGACTCATGGGTGGTCTCCCTGGGCTTGTGAGGGCACGGCCCATCATGTCCCATATATTTTCAATTGGGTGTTAATAGTGTTATCCTGTGTATGTGGTCCAGGTGCTCCTCTAGAAACGGAATCAGGCGAGTTATCTCTCTTATTGCTGTCCTACGTGCAACAAGTTTTGCTTCACAAAAATGCCTAAGACTAAGAACTGTATCTCGGCTGATGTTCAGTGCTCATGAAAACTGCCTGCACTAGATTGTGCATTAAAAAACAGGTTCCACTGGTGCTGCAACTAAACAGAATGGTCCTGAGCAGGAGATAAGTCTACAGTTGATCCTTCTTGTTAATCTATCTTTGCAGTTTGTATTGCATTGCCACTTCAGAAATTGACACTCCTGCTACTACCTGTCAAACGGCACAATTTCTTTTATTTTTTATCTGTAATACAGAAACGTTTTCATGGTGGCATTCATTTTATAAAAGTGTAAAGATAGATTCTGACATATTATTAGAGACAGCGTTGGAAACAACTGGTGTAGCTAAAAAGTCGAAAAAGGGAAAGCACATGCTTATTTCAAGTGCACCATGATAAAATCTGCGTAGACTTATCAATGCCATGGGCATATCAGGGATACTCTTGCCAAAACAATAACAACCTTTTGAGTAGATTTCACTGCTATATCATAGGAACTGTGCAAGTGAAAATGGAAAACCGGTTACTTTTCTGTGTGCGTATATAACAAAATGATTTATTAACAACTTAAATCAGTGTTTGGTTTGAAAATGAGAATAGATGAAAATATATCTCTGATGATTGCAAACATGGAAAGTTATGGATTGGCTGACCATGGAATACATCAGAATTCTTTCTTAGTCTTTTCAGGTTTCTCCTTTCGGTGTCAGCTTCATTGAAATTACATGACCTAAAACATATATGTTGGTCTTGGTAATTATGTGTGTCAGATTTGAGTTATAACGTTTCATCTTTTTATTACAGCACATTGCATAAGAGCAAAGCACCCCTGGAAATAAGTGACACCTACTGGGCATTACGAGAAAGTGTGGCCACATGGGAACTCTATTTATTGCGTGCTTTAGGCTTCAAGGTTGTCTTTGATCACCCACACAGGGTAAGATGAGTTTCCTTTTGTCAGTTCAATTCTTTTTCTTGCTTATCTAATCTGCTGTGGCACCATTATATTACTCTTTCTCAAATGTTTCCAAGCAGTGGCTAAGTTGTTGGGGGCCATGTAGTTCAGCGGTACAGTTTTCACCCCGTAATCGGAACGACGCAGGTTCGAATCCTACCTGCAGTTATTTTTCACTGTGTTCTTGAGCAAGACACTTTGTCCTAGCTCACGGGGCACTACACTGCAGCAACCCATCAATAGTGGGGGATGATTGAGAGGCCACAAGTTGTAACTGTTGTATTTTCTATGATTATGTATTGTAATGCTAAGTAATATGTCTAAACTAATGTAATGTTTTTTATGATTGGTTATATAACCACCATTGTAAAATGACCAGTTTCCTGAATGGGACGAATAGTAATAAAGTTTACTACTTTAAGATTTTGGTTGTGAGGTAAAAATCAGTAGAACAATAAAGCCTGCATTTGGGTGAAGCATGCTTTTACAAGGGGTACAGTCAAGTGACTGCTACTGTATGCTGGTTAGTTAGAAACACAATAATGCTTCCTGTCATGTAGCATCATATCTAGTTTATTCCATAACTGTGTATGTTTTGTGATCAGGATTAATTATATTATATATAATATGTGTATTTGATCAATGATTATTTGAATTACAGACTTCAAAGTTTTAAAAAATTGACTGCTTCTGATCTAGTAATATACTTATAAATCTCCTTTTTAAATCTTCAGTACCTGTGCCACTATTTAAAAGCTATGGGAGACTGGTTGGAACCTCAGGTGTGTCAAAATGTACCAATACAGCGTACTGCATGGGCTTTTCTAAGGGACACTCATCTGGGTGATATGTGCCTCAAATACAAACCTCAACATATTGCTGTGGCAGTACTTTACTTCGCCTTTATGTGCCATGGTGTGGAAGTGCGGCACAACAAACATGCCAAAAACAAATGGTGGAAGGTGGGTTTAGACTTTTTAACGCTTTGCTGTACCATGCCCCAAGCAGTGATTTTCCCTTCTGGTAGTATCAAGAGCTAACAATGGGGGAATAAGAGAAGGGTACAGTCCTTAAACCTTAGACTAGCACATAAAATCAAGATCCTCCAGCGCTTAAGTGTTTTAACGTGGAATTGCGATAAAAGATGACAAAGCATGTAATGGCGCCCGAAAACAGAATGATGAAAAAGCAGCACAAAAATGAGAAAGAAACGAGCAAAAAACTTGAAAATCACTTGAATTGACACAAACTAAAAGGTAAACATAGCTACCAAAGACAGTGACAGTGCATGTCCAGAAAATTAAAGTATCTGCTGTCTAAAGTACCTGTAAGTGATAACTAGTCTTGGACCGCAGATCAGTGTGATGGTAGGGCAAGGGAAAATGCAAAAGCCTGCCAATCGGCGGAACGATACAGTAAAATGTTAAGGCTGATATTTAATAACATTGCATCATTTTTATGAAAAAAAGACAAAATACTTGACCTCTAAGATAACTCTCTCAGTTTCATTCTTTCTATCCTCTTACAGTCAATATTGGGATGCTTTGAAAGCATGTTGTCATTGAGTAAATTCTATTTCTGGTATTGAGTTTATCCACAGTTAACAAAATGACATGTCAAATTAGATGTCATTTTCCTAAAGAAAAAGAGAAAAAAGTATGAGTTTGGTTGAGAGCTAAGTGGAGTACATTGAGTGTAACAATTGTAACTAGACTACACCACTCAGAGTGGTAAATTCTCCCAGTTGAGGGGCAGCTGCAAGGGAAACAGTTGTTTGTTTCGATTAATGCTGCTCAAATATAGCACTCGTGGTGCCATTAACAGAGTCATGGACACAGTTTGCTGATCACTTGTTTGTTTGAAATTCTTTGATCCATAGCATTTCCGACTTTGTGTTCAGCCATGTTTGGTGTTAACTGGGTTTGATCAAACAAACAAACCTAGACTACAAATTTAATTATAAATCATACAACAATGTCATTGAAATTTGTAATGGATAAAAAAAAAAGTTTTAAGAGATAATTTTAAAGATTTGTCTTTATGTTCCTGTCTTTAAAGTTTCCATGTCATTATTCATGTATCAAATCAGTCCACTAAACCTTCTAATATAATTGGAGTAGAGAAATGATTGACTGGTTGATGTCCTTTAAGAATGAATTGACTGTATAAGTAATGTTTTGTTTGTTATATATAATGTCAAGGCTGCACCAAATAACTAGTATAAATAACCAGATTTAACTAATTGTTGGTGCAAGATTGCGGGTTGCTTGACATCCAGCTGTCGTTGACGAAAGAGCGGACTTGCGAAATTATGATTGTACGAATCAACTGTCATGTGAAGTTGTAATTTTTCAATGTTTTGTGTAGAGATACCTGGATCTTTGTATATAATGCATTTGGCACATTTTATTTCTACTTTACAATCATCCTTAGTGAAGACTTTCTCTTCTAGAATCTAGTCTCTGCTGTGGCATGTCTAGATCAGTCAATGGTTCAAAGCCATGAATTGAAAATGAGACACACTTTGTTTACATTTTCCCTAGCTTTTAATGAAGATAGTCTGTTAAATAGGATAGTACATAAAATGGCTGAAATAGTAATACGGTCAAACTCGGATATAACAAGGGCTGATGGGACCAGCAGGTTTTCCCCTTTATAAGCGAGTCCCGTTATATCTAAAACACAACAGTCCCAGTCAGTTGGCATCACAATCACAGCACACGCGCAGTCACTGTGTCTAGCCAGTGACATCCGCACTGCCTGCTAATCCATCCCCCTCTTGCCCTAACCCCAATTGGACTCTTGACTACGTTACAGTACAGCACTGAGACAATGCCAATCACGTCTTCATGAATGGGTGTATCTGTGTAGTGCATTTGTGTGCGTATTGAGCTTTGGCGGATTGCAACTTTACAAGCAGTGGAATCCCTGTTACAGCCCAGTTTGCACAGGTGAACTTACAGAGATGTAAAATGGGGATTTGATTTGTCACTGTTATATCCGAGTTCCTGTTATAACTGAGGCCGTTATATAAGCGGACTTGACTGTATTATTTTATACAGTTGCAAAGAGAATGTTGTCCTAACTTTATAATAGTTGATTTCTTTTTCCTTTGACAATTTTCTTTATTATTTTTCTCCCAGGTTTTCAGCTCAGACATTACATTGGACCTAATTCAGTGCATCATAACAGATCTCATGGATCTTTACAATATTGAGAATCAGTTACACACTTCCAGATGAATGAGAAAGACGAATGTGTAGTGTGTTGATGCTAACAGATGTGTGGGAAGACTGTGCTGAATTTATTTTTGAGATTTGGAAGGATGATCATTTTAGTTTTTTTTCTTTTAAAATACACTTTTGATTAAAATAAACCCTTGTGTATAGTACTATCTTTGATTCTATTCTTATTTTCATTACTATGTGTTGTTGTTCCTTGGTTTGCTACCGGCTAAGGCTATGGTCAAGTAGATGTCCCTTTGCCTTTGACTTTGAGCAATTTTAGAGGCTTTTAAAAAAAAAAGACTTGCCATTTTGTCAAAGTGGGATCATCCTCTGCTTGTCTGAAATCCTTAGCATTTTCAGCTGTCTGTTTGTTCACGTCTGCTATATTAGATTTGTGCACCATATATTGTAGAACGTGGGGAAATATTGTTATGGCCAAAACTTCGGCAACAACTAAAAATGTGACACTCATTGTGCCATTCAAGGTTTCGGGCTCAGTTGGCTGATCACCTACTTGCCTTATCTACCTGATCCATAGTTCTTATAGCACTATGTTCAGCAATACTGGAAACATGGAGCTGGCCGCAACACTCCTTAGGGGTATAATATAACAAAACAAAACATAACTTTCTGACCAAACTTTGATCAGAGGCTTTAAAAAAATGACTGCCATCTTGTCAAAGTGGGATCATCCCCTGCTTGTCTGAAATCCTTGAATCCTATTTGGTCACACCTGCTGGTTGGGATGCCTATATTCAGATTTGTGCGCTATATGTTGTAGAATCCTCTCCTTTATGGCACACCTTGTTGTGGTGGAGAGGCTTGAGTGGTCTAATGACTTTGAGGGCTATACCAAAC